>JBBPCS010000480.1:11459908-11470112 GCA_037974645.1 Hollardia meadi | reverse complement strand
CACACACACACACACACACACACACACACACACACACACACACACACACACACACACACACACACACAGACAGAGCTTTCTATGCTCCCAGGCTGGTGTGTGAGGTCCTGCCTCCCTCCCACTAAGCCTCGTGAGCCCTGCCCCCAGCGCCTGACCCAGTCACCAGCATCCCTTGCTAACCTCTGTCCCCTTTTTCCCATTCAGCAAACACCATGCATCACTGTCACCCTCCCCATCCACGCATTTATCCCACCATCCGCCGAGTGAAGACCCCCTTCATGGGTGCCTACGGGGCCGAGCAGCTTGCCCACACCCCTCCTAGTCCATTTGGTTCCTTGTGAGCAGGTTGTAGGCGCGTGTGTGTCTGCACGCGTGCAGAGACTTAGGCCACGGAGTTGACTGTAAATATGTCAGGAGAAGGTGCTGGGGAACGAGACAAGGGTCTCTCGCCGCCACACCCCTCCACTTGGGCAGCCGACACACAGTTCAGGCCATTGAGCCGAGCTACACTAAGAACTAAAACATCAGCAGAACGTGAATCGGCAACAATTTGGATACTCAAATAATCATTTAACGCTTTAACAAGCAGCAGCTACTTAAATCTCCTATCAAGAGTTAACAAATCAATTAAAAGTAGAAAGAACAGCAAGGCTAATATTAAAGCAAGAACTTTTTTTAATAGGAAAATGCCAAAACAGAAGAGCAAAATAAATATAACAGGCAAGAAAAACAACCTCACAGTACATTTTTACCATGTTCATTTAAAAAAAAACCTTGGTGAATTCCAACTTTTTGAGTCTTTGCGTCTTTCTTTAGGGGGGGTTGGGTCATTTTTGGAGAAAATGGTTAACATAATTTATCAATCAAAAAACATTTTCTGGTTGCAGCTTCTCCAATGTGAGCATTTGCTGCTTTTCTGCGATTCATATCGTCATAAACTGATTATCTTTGGGTTTTGGACTGTTGGTCAGACAAAACAAGACATTTAAAGAAGTCAGTGTGAATTCTGGGAAAGACAGTTGATTAAAAAAAAAAAGATTTCAATATACTTTTAATGCCCCCCCCCATTTTATAGACAAAAAAATGACAATAGCACCCTTATTCAGCCACACAACAAAGCTGCAGTGCAAACAGGTCTAAATTTAAACAATGTCCTTAATATAATTAACTCAACCTGACATCCTTCACCTGTCCACACAAACCATCTGCATTACTTTCAACTCAACTACTGTTTACACACAATGAAGAGGAGACTGCCAGCAGGTAGGGCTCTGGTGTCATGCTCAAGGACATGGTGCTTTCATGTACAAACACACGCACATACACAACACTGGCTGTTTTCGTGGATCAAACCGTGGACCTTGAGTGTTACAGGACAGTGAATATGCACAGGGCCACGTTGCTGCCCCCTGCAGATATACAGTGAGACGTATTATTGAGGATGAAGCCGATGACAGGAGGGTTATGAAGGAGACCCATGGAGGAAAAACACAAGCACGACCGACTCGTTCAACTCACAAGTTTATAGGCGATGCATGATCCATTCAGTGCACCGACTTGCACATTGGAGACATACAGTAGAGTCCGTGCACTTTTTTTTTCTCGCTCAGCAGTCCGAGACCTGAAGCAGGGCTGCTTGACTGACAGTCAGCATCGTCTGCCTCTTCCCGCATCGCATGTTTTGGAGCAATGAAACCAGTAAAACATGCCGGCAGATTCTTCCATATATACACAGTTGAGCGTGTTCGCAATGCACTCGATCGACAAACGTTTCGGTCCGATTTCCCCCTCGTGTTGCGACAGCGTCAGTCTCAGCTGTTGGAACATTACCGTTTTCCTATCGCGGACAGTCAGCAGCAAGCCACAGGAAAAAATAGTAAACTATTACCCTGCTTGTGTATGTGTGCGTGTGTGTTTACGCGTGGGCATGCGAATGTAAAGTGTGTGACAGAAACTTCCCGATGTAGGGTGCTTTATATATGTTGGAAACACTTTAGCTGGTCCACCAGCTTGCGCGTAAACTGGCCAGGTTGCGCGATCAAGTAAAGTTTATGAAATCTGTCAGACGTTCTTAATTCGTTTTTGCAACACGGGCACACAAACATTCATCATGCAACCCACAAAACGTCACGAACAGGACAGTAAGTCTTTGCTGTCATGCACTAAATGACCATGCACTGTGCCCTCCGCGCCGTATTAATGCCAATATTGTGTGTGTGTGCACTGCCGCTGGGAACCCAAGTCACTATGCTACGTTTCCGTCCTCTATCGAGATGCAAACCAAAAGCAAAGTCGGTTTAAATTGTCTGACAGTTGGCAAACAGGCAGCGCGAGCTTACCTTGTGGACGTTATGTCTCTACCGGATCGATAATTTCTTCTTTACACCGTTAACTCTCCGCCATCTTCGGCACTGTTTGTTTAAATGGGAAACACTCCCGAAGCCCGAGAAGCCAGTTCTGTAAGTTGAGGCCTCGCGGGGGCTTCTGGGTAAAAGAGTTCGCTCGAGTGGAGCGCCGCGCTTCCGGCTAACTCGTCAAATCCGGATACGGACTACAGGCAGACTCCACCACCGCAGGGGGGCGGGTGTAGGGGGAGGTGGAGGTGGTGGAGGTGGAGGGCAGCAGGCGCTGTCTGTCTGGCAGCCTACAGACGGATGTCAGCGATGATACCGGAGCGGACAGAGATGCCACGGTCTGTATTTACTGTTAAACTCAGGACACCCGACCTGTTTGTTTAATGGCGCCCAAAAAGAAGACGTTTGGCTCGTGGGGTTGACACAGAAGTAGACAGGCTAAACTTGAGAGCAAACCAGGACGCTAAGGTCTTATCCTTGTCTAATGAGTTGGTCCATTTGGATAAATAAAAGTCTCGTTTATGTGCCAGTGGCGTTAGTTCTAACACTTTAAAGGTTCATACCAGTGGTTTTTGCATGTTTTAGCTAATTCACTCCATATCTTATAGTGCAACTAACCATTTTGTAAAACATTTCCTGTTACGGATATTTTGATCTAGCCTGCATGTCTGCTTTATAGTCATGCATTTAAACTTTGCTTGGGTACTTGCTTGTAGCCTAATCCACCACGATGAACATCCAGCCTGCTTTTAGTTTTAGCACATTATTGTCAAGAGGTATCATCACAGTGCAGAGTTTACAAATCAATCTGTGCTTTCACAATATTAACATGCAAAAAGAATGCCACAGTGTCAAGATCTAATGCTGATAATTCAAGCAAGTTTCAACAAACTGCTACTTGATTTTCATAGCCTATTATACAGATATTAATGGAAACCAACAGATGCCTAAAATAGAAAACACACATCTAAAACTGTAGCTACAGCATGTAGCCTACTGAAAAATGGTCAGCAAAAATTACACATGATTTGTATAACTAAAATTTTCAAAACACTATTATGGGCCTTTAAATTGAATCTCAAGGGGTTAAAAGGGATAAATGATTTATCTGATCATCTTTAAGTGTCTCATTTATAGCCTAATAACTTTTTGTATATTCCATTTGATATTTCATTATGGAACATTTATGGAAACATTTTTTGTGTGTGTGTGATCTATAGCAGTGGTTCCCAACCGTTGTTGCTTATGATTCTTAAGATAACTTGTGACCCTTCATCAAAGTTTATGTACTTTTATGAGCAGAGAGGAATTTTTCCCTTCTCAGATGGTTGTTTGAATAGATTTTATAGGCCAGAGTAGATAAAACTATCCAATATTTGACAAGAAAATAGCTAAAAGACTTCTGATAAGCAAATTTTGTGTTGTAGATATGTTTTTTAATCTTTCTTGAGTTGCTAATCATCTCATCTGATAGTGTCTGTACCATCTTAGTAATATATAGTATTAAATACTAATATTAAATACTATAAATACTAATGTAACTGTTATTGCAGACCATGCAATTGTAATTTCTGAGTGTGAGTAATCTTAATGTGATATTTAGTAATATGTTCAAGATACAGTATGCAGTGTGGTTATATTTTATACTATAGATCATGTTATCATGGGACTACTCAAATTAATATCAAGGATGAGAAACCCTCAGCTGATTCACTCTGTGACAAAAGCCCCCAGACTCAGACATAAAAACAACATTAACAACATATCAATTCTTGGCACATTTTGGGTGATCAAGATGACAGAGAAGAGTCTTGAAAAGAAATACTATGATCACAATAAAAATGCTATTTCTTTGAAGTTAAATCAAGATGTTTGGGACATTTTTATAGGAGAATGTCTGCCAGTACCTGTTACAGATACAAGAAAAGCGCTGTTTTATATCAGTACTCTTTTTTTCTTCTTCCTCATGAAACAGACGCGTGGTAAAAATGTCACTTCACATCCCACAGGCTTCTTGTAGGAGCCAGCCTTCTGTGAACTGGTTTTGTTTCACTCACTGGAGGGACTGTGGCTCCTTCAGGCCACGTATCTCTTATAGATGGCACCCATATGTGGGCTCCATATGCGAGCTGGCAGGGTCAGCGCGGAGAAGTGACGCTGGAGCCGGGTGGCCTATGAACTGGGACACGTCAACACAGTGCCCCGACTGCTGCCAGCAAGGCAGGAACAGAAAGCACCAAAGTCCGTCACTATGGTGATGCCAGGCAAACTAGAGCACAGATAGATGGATAAACACACACACACACACACACAGACACACACACACACAGTGAATGAGGCTCCTGTATTGTCAATGACAGTGGGCATGAAAGAAGATGAGGAAGGTGAGAGAGAAGTGAGACAAGATGATGAGATAGTGGAATTTAGTTTAACGCAGCTGGAGAAGACGCAGAGACAAGATCACAGATAATGACAAATGGTGCCTATTGCCCAAAGAGAAGAGGAGCTGGGGGAAAAAAAGTAACTTTTAAAAAGAGGAGAGAAGAAGCAATGTGGAGTTGTCAGGGTGATGGAGGAGGAGAGGAAATGTTGGAGCTCAAAAGAACATAGAGAGGGTGAAAATAATGTAGAACCACACCAGCTTGACTCGAAAAGTAAGGGAGGGAGAGAAGAGGAAGAAACAAATGGTTAGACAGAGGGTAAGAAAATGTTGAAATAGGGTTGTGGCGAAGGTTTAAAGCAATTATCGCAAAAATGCGAATGCTCTGGCAAAGCAAAAACGACATTAGATCTTTAGAAATGAATTTTAGTATAATTTCTGAAAGAACTGTCGAGCACATTTAGAAGAGCAAAAAAGTTTTATCTACCATATTCAATTGCTTTGGTGCATTTTATACCCCCCCCCCCCAAACTGTTCATCTTCTTAAGAACATCCAATCAGACTAAATGTGTCTAGTTCTTGTCGCACTTTAACTCTGTAATACACACATGCACTCAGAGACACACATACACATACAGGGAGGAGTTCAAGCCAAAGGATTTAGAGACGTTTTAAGCCTCCTTTAAAAGAAAATAGAGCACATTTGAGGTCTGCTGGCAAGCTTCTACTGTACCAATAATTGCAAGTGTACAAGCTAAATGTCGGTAAAAGGCTGTAAAGAGAGAAGAGAAACTGTTTGGTGATAGCATGTATATCATGTACATCAAGTACACAGTGACATCACTATTTGGCATTGTTACATGTGCAACAGAGCACACTTGAAAGTGGTGTGAGGTTACTCTACAAGTAATAAGTTAAATCTGTTAACAAGCCAGTCTTCTGAGAGCTGCACAGGTTTTCTCAGAAGTCTTTCACAGAAATTACCTAAATGATTAACACTACTGTCATCTTAGAGACTATTTCATAACTGAAATGAAAACATTCTAGATACATTAATCATTCATTTTTGTCTTCCACTTATTAAAGGACTTCTTTTGTGCATATTTAGCTACTGAACTACAAAGTTAATTTTCATTTAATATCAAGTGAGAGGAAACTGATGGCTGCCTGGAACGTAGGAAAAAGAAATTCCGAAGTATAAAACATTGCGATAATTAGGCTAAAGCAGGAAAACCGTTGGCATGATCCATGATAGACATCAGTTATTCTTGAGACTGCCAGCATAATTGGAGTCTTAAAAACATGAGACTTAGTATACTTTTATGAAATGATTACCACATGAACGACAAAGCTGCAATTGGATTATGTTTGGATTTCAGAATTGTTTTAAAATTAATTTTATATTTGGAAATATGACTAACTCTTGATAATACCTGCGGGCACGATTAAGTGGCTGTGCAGCTGTTGCATTTTTGAGGGAAACACTTTAGAGAGAGTGAAACAGTGGAGAATTGTTTTTCTATAACCAGCTGCATGGCTTTAGGTTGCAGTTCTACAATATTTAAAACCACATTATTATGGTACTTATTGTGCATCATTTGTAAAAATTCTGTAGTGTTGCCAGAGGCTAAAAGAAAACATAAATGGCAGAAAATTAAATGTAATGTGAAGAAACATATGCACGCACATACCGAACAGTCGCACTACTGTGTGAGCACGTCGGCATCGAACAAAGACACAATGAAGCACACATACTGCTCAATATCAATCCAAGATGTGTAACTGTGGACAGAGGATGACTATGCTTTATCAGCTTACAGTTTATTGTTGAGAAAATACCTCAGTTAGAATTTAGGGGACTGCAGAGTAAGTTGTGGGAAGTGAGAGGAACAGGGAAGCTGTTTAAGATTCCAAACAGGTAGGGACGAGGCTTCAGGATGGTAATGGAACTGCTATAAGCATGCACACACACATGCACACACCTACACACACACAGATGTGGGACATGGAGAGAGAAAAAAGAGGCGACCCGAAAATGCTGTACGCTTGTATGTAAAGCTGAAATGATTAGTTGATTAATCACTTTGTTGATCTGCAACTTCTTTGTGTAATTCATTTGATCATTCAAACAAAAATACCAAACGTTCCCTAGTTACAGTTTTACCATATGTCATTGTAAATTGATTTCACCATTTTCTCACATTTTATACACTAAATTATTAATCAAGAAACTAATGTTAGATAAATCAATAATTAAAATAGTTGATGGTTGCAGCCCTATTTACTGTATATACTACATATGTGAATATATACACTGAAAAATGAACAAGGTGAATACATTTACTGTACAAATTAAGGTCTCATTTCTGAAGCTGAGGTGAATATGTTGGAGACACTACTCTGCAACACTGGCTGACTTCTAACAAGAAGAATCCTCTATTTCACCAATGTGTTTCGGCGCTGGTGTAGTAGCGACTGCACTTCACACACACACCCACATATTGCTGGGAAGCAGCCTGGAGACACCGGAAGGTTAAGAGGTCACCATGGCTATGTATGACATAGTTTGAAGGCGGCCTATTAGCACACATGAATATATAATGTATCATATTGTATTATAAAGAGAGTAAAATTACACAGAAGTAATGAAGAAAAAAGGGACGAGGAGATTGGTTACACATAAAAGAAGAAGATTAAGGCGGAGTGGGAAACAATTAGTCATACATTTATGAATCCGCCTAGGCTTGCATCGCCAGATCAATTTGCAAATGCAAAGTTTTACTGGTATCTTTCACTTCATTTCCAGTTTCCATTGGGCGTTGTCAACGGGTGTGGACCAAAATGCCTCTGGGGGCAATTGGATAGACCTACTGCCAGTCGGAGCAACAAAACGTGTGGCGTAGCGCTGAACGAGTTGAAGTGACAGCAGAACATGCACAGCTAAAAGCACAGATAAAATGTAAGCATGTCACTCAATTGTAGTTTATGGAAGCTAGGTAGCTACTGCTAATGTCAATGCAAGCAGCAGCCTGAATTGTGGCCTGCTGCTTTTTTTGCACTGGTGTTGCTATAATGTCGTCAACTCAACACTACAACTACTAGCAAGCTAGCTTCTGTCCATCACCACACACACATTCAGCAGAAAGTCACCAGTTAACACAACAAAACACCAGCAGTGCACTGCTTTATGAAAGTTGGAACAAACTTTTAAATTAGGCCTTGTAGATCTAATATTGGAGATCAGCAACTGAATCAACTCAAATTTCCTCCAATTTGTTCAGATGCCGATTTTTAGTAGGCTGCTAAGGTGTAATCATAGATATAGTAAGAGAAATCTAGATACAGCGTCAGAGGCGGGGCCCCGTTCATTCCTACCAAAGTTGCTCAGTGGCGCACGAAGCAAAAAACGATCGACTTCCCGGGTCTAAAATTACCCAGATCTTCTGCATTGTGGGGCCCATAGAGCAGGCGTACTAGTGACTTCCGCCGGTCAAGCTGCTAAATTCCGGTTTAGCGCTCTGCTAACTTGAATTAAATAATTTAGATTTTACAAATGTAATCGGACCCAATGGATCAAATTCTGACATCAAAACAAGAGGGTTGTGATGCTCAAAAAATGTATCCACCGTTTTACAGCCGCACCTTTCACAATGTAAGCTTATGGAAAAAAGTCTTTTTGGGCCCCCTGTGCATCACGTGACTCAATTAGAGCTCGACCTATATGGATTTTTTGGGCCGATGCCAATATATAGAGTAAAAAATTTCCAATACCGATATATCGGCCAATATATACTGTATACATATTTTTTAAATTGGCAATGATTTCAAAGATGTCGTTATCAAACCCTTATGACAAGGAAATGTAATTGAGGCTTGATATTTTACAGTTTAACCATAAACTTTATTATGAATAACTATAAATACCGTTCAGCTGTGACGCGACACCATTTCTAACAGCCAAAGCATTTTTCTGCATTGTTTATTCTGTAAAATAAAAGTTTTCGTATCGGCGCATATTGGCAAACATAAATATCGATACTGTTACATCTGTGAAACAGGTTTGGCCACAGTCAAATCTGCTTCACAGCCTGGCACTCTTCCTGGGGGCTTGGGTGTAATAAGTACAAGTTTACTTACCACTAGCCTATGTCATACAACAGAACGCTACTGCTCAAGCTCAAACCCCATTGGTTCACAGATCGTCGAATCAAACCTGTATGAAAAGTCAATGAATCAAACCCGCAACATATTAGATGACAGTTGCGATTGACCAACGAGAATGAAAGGAAATCTGTGTGAATAGGAGGGGGAACTCACAGATTTTTCTCGTCTCCAGGCTAGAATCCACCATATGGTCCAGTCTCATTTAGCTGTTACCCTCTGCCTCCCATCTCTTGTAAAATCAATACAACGCGATTGAATAGCAAAAAACAGTTGTAAAATCACTGTCTTGAAAGCCTCAATGAATGATAAAGATGCTGTTTGGAAAAAACCCCATAGAGGAATAAGTAACAGGGCAAGATAGAGAGTGGCAGTGTGTTAAGAGTGTGCATACTGTGTGTTACTGAGAGAGTTTAGGCATTGAAGATGAGACTGTATAAACACGCGTGACCTTGTTAGCACTGTCAGCTGTCCCAGTTGTGGCTGGGCCATGTGTATGTGCATGCACATGTTTGTCAAGATTGTGTGTGTGTAAAGATTCATGATCCAGATACACAGCTTGTTGCACAGCTGTATGCACACATTCACACAGAAAACATTTCACATAGCCTAGACTAGAGGACATGCATAAATCATATCTACATTTTGGTGGATTTCTGAGTTGCTCAGTGTGAAGGCTTGAGGCGAAAGTGACACGTGCCAACTCCATAAGAGGTCTTCACTAGTCCTATAAGGTCACAGTGCAACATGCCACATAGTGTCATGACTTGGTGAGGTCAAACATTCATAGGCAGCAAGGACTGACTACAAGTATACAAAAGCTGACCATATGTGGGGCAGTTTGTTAATTCCAAAGCTATTGGCTGGGCACAAAAACCCAAGCTGTAATTGAGAGCACAAGGGGACAGAGTTGGAAGCGTGAAACTTCTCTTAAGCACAAAATCCTGATTTTATGTGCACTCAACATGTGCTCTCAAAATTTCCACCAGCAGTCTTGGCAGTCAAGCTTTTACGAACTTAGGAAGAGGCTTTATAAGAAAATAATTACTGGATCATGTCTACATGTTGGCTTTTTAAATTCAAATCTATGTAGGCCTATTTTACTGTTGTGTAAAGGCATCAACCAATCATTTAGTGCAGGAAGGACGCCATGTCACAACTCCTAATGACAATGGTGGACCTCTTGATTTTTTGTCTTATCATTACATTACATTACATTTCATTTAGCTGCTGCTTTTATCCAAAGTGACTTCCAATAAGTGCATTCAACCATGAGGGTACAAACCCAGAACAGCAAGAATCATGTAAG
>JBBPCS010000480.1:11444472-11459808 GCA_037974645.1 Hollardia meadi | reverse complement strand
ATAAGGACGTGTTGATAAGATGGGTGAGAAAAGGAAGAAGGTCAGGAGCAATAGACTGGAGAAGGTGAGAAGGGATGGGGTCAAGGGGGCAGGTGGTTGGGCGGGCGGAGGTTATCAGGGTATCACACTGTATTATATGAAAAAGGGCACAAAAATGACAAAGATTATGACTCGAGATGAGTAACCGTGATCAGCCCCCTGCATTGGTGTTTTAACATGTTAATGTAACGGACCAGACTGGACTGGAGGACAGGCACTGAGATGAACCTGGTGAATGCAACCTAGCTAGCATGCTAACTGAGAGTTAGTTAGCTCAGTTAGCTTCGTTGCTAGGACATTAAGAAACAGTTTATTTGTAGCATCGACTCCTGTCTCATAACTGTCAAACCATTCCACTTTTGCAGAGCAGTGTATGCTCCAACAGAGGAGATTAAATTAAACTGGATGGTTTACAGCTAATTGGCTAGCTATGATAGGTTTCTCCATTGGACTCTCTGGCTCTCCACCCCCTCAAAAGTCAGCACTGTCAAGAAAGCTTGCTATCAGTCAGCATGCATGAATTTACCTGTCAGAAGTTCACTGAACCAAACTACAAAACTAGGCCTACATGTGAAAAATTGCATTTCCATTGACATGAATTCATTTTTGCTGCAAAACTGGTGTTTTAAAGGCTGCTGTGAATGGGCCTCAACATTTTACATCCAGGTCAAATCAAATGGATTTTACTTGCTTAACTCTTACCTCAAACTTACAAAACTGAAAAAGTGTGCAAGTAAGAAGCTCTACTTCAAAAACAAAAACATCTATAAAACTCAGTTCTCTCTCTGCTTGCTCTCAGAACATGTCTCTATGCTTACTCAAATCTGGACTTGAAGACTGATTTCCATTTAAATTTGTTTTATGCCCTTTCAACTGTTTTGCCATTAATGAACTTCCTCACATAAGCAGTGATGTTTAGCCTTAGAGCCTTTAAAAAAAAAAAAAAATCTTAATCTCCTATTGCTATTCTTCCTTTTGCCTTTCTCTCAATTTTGCATCAAGAAGCCTTTCCCCCTCAAGCTATTACTACTATTAAATAAGAATTTGTTCTAAATGGACTTGCCTGATTGAAACAGTCACACACACACCAGCACACACAAACATAAACATGCACATATTAAATAGTAGAAATCTGGATGTGGGGAGAAAAGCCATTTAATGAAGGTTGATGCTCAATGAAAAATGTACTGATGAACATGTTTCTTTCCTTTTCCTCCCATCCTGTGATTAATCTCATTTCTGTATGCGCACCATTTAGGACTCTGCTCTAAATTTGCTGGCTCTGATAGGGCGCTGCACTCCTCTTCACAGCACACACACACTCTTCCCTGCTTATTTCTACTGTAAATCACAGCATTCTGCTTGACATTACTCTCTGTCTGTTTCTCATTCTCTCACTTCCTTCACCATTTTGTCTTCGCTCCCGTCTGCTTTTCACTCCCATGCCTCTGATCCATCCAGATGTTTCCACCCTGTCCAGATTCTGTCCTTCGTCGGTCTGCACCTGCTCTTATGCTCACCTCAAACACTCCCCTCTCGTCAGCCCGTGGATTGCATGGATCGCTGCAATAAACCTGGCTGGGAGAGCAGCTACCGCCCAATTTGCTCATTTGAGACAATCAATGGAAATAACACTGAGGGACTACAATACTGAGAGATTACACAGACACGCACAAACACAAAGGATTACACACACACACACGCACGCACGCACACACACACACACACACACTCCAGTCCTGCTAATTGTTGGCTATTAGTCTGCAAGTCTGTGATTGCATGTCTTATTAAATACAGAATTTCAAATGAGCTTTGTTAAATAAGAAAGTACTCCCCTTTTAATGAAGCTAATTTATATGGAAATTACACATAATACTGACGATTCAGGGAGAGATTTATCCTCATTGGATGAAGGGGAGGAATTAAACAGGAAAAAAAAGAGGGGGATAGTGTTTTCTTTTTTTTGCCCCTCTCTTTTCTTAGCAGGTTGGACTCTTTCTGCAAGTTTGCTTTTGAAGCACACCCTCAATGGGTTCAGGTCATGTATGTTTGGGTTGGGGACACAGCCATCAGTGTGCATGTCTGTGTGCGTGTCTGATGGAGTGCATGTGTGTGAACTCCTGTCCTTGTGCTGACCCTGCAGAGCTCCAGCCTGCCTCTCTGGTTCCCACTGATCCATCATGCTGTCTGATTGCCGAGAGAAAAGCCATTACTCTGGAACAACACAACACATTAGCAGTGAGCCGCAGGTGTCTCTCCTCTGTGCCGTTCTCATTCCTCACCATCCGTGGATGCAGATGTCATGTTTACAGTGGCCCTGCCAGTCAAATTGCACATCTGAAATATACTCTCATATTTGGATACACCCATCAATTACTTAATTTTGTTGGTTGAATGCAAACTACAGTCTTGTTTTTTGAAGTGTTGAGCTGCATACTGTTGGATAAGACAATGTCTCTGTCTGCCTCACTCCGACTAGTGATTTATTAATGCAGGTCCGTATGCAGCTATGCCCCTGCAGACTGCTTCTGTCCCTCAGGCAAAAAGCTCACTGTTGCCCCCTGGTGGTAATTAGCCAAGAGATAGGATTTGGCAAATATTTCCTCATGTCTCCTGCCACCATCCCCCAAAGAGTGGTATAGATGAAAAATGGTTAAAATCAAGTGTCTCCATATAAGTTTAATAGGTGGAAAGATGCAATGAGCAGGAGGCGAGAAAGGGAAGCCTCTACGACCAGGATCGTGTTTGTATCCCTGCTTTGTGAATGACATTTTCACTGCTGGTACATTTCAGAAGTGGATAATCATCTACAGCTATCATAATTTACTGTGCACTTTGAGGCTTCAATGTTTTTTTGTTTTTTTCATGTGGTTTCCATGGAGACCGTTCTACTACTTAACCTGCGGGCAGTATGTTAAAAAAAAAAAGTTCAACAAGTTTGTGTAATGAATAAAAGCTTTATTCAAACGTGAAAAAAATGGTGACAAAGAAAAGTGATCAGAACTCACAAGAATTTGCATAAATATATACCATCAGAGCAATTCAGAGACAACACATTTGAAAAGTAAATATACCGCAACATCTATAAACAAGCAGCAAAATAAAAAAAATAAAACAAGGACAAAGCAGAATTAATTAATTAGATTACAATGTGTTTCTCTGCTGTGCAGGTCTTTTTTTGTAATGTTTTAAGTAATCTCATGGTCAAATGCCTTAATGATTGTTGCCACCTAGAGGTTGCTCATACAGTTGAATCATTGCAGTCCTTTTTTTTTTTATTTTCCAACAATAACAAAAATGCACACACTTTTGAATTGAGCAACTCAGTGCAGAAACAACCTAAGTGAGCAGTGTTCTGGTGCTCTGACATGATGCATATTATGCAAAAAAAAAAAAGAAGAAGAAGTGCATTCCTGTGGGATTATACAGGCTATTGTGTCTCAAAAGCAAGGGGGCCGTGAACTGCAGAGCGGCTCATGTTTCAGAGCCTAAACGTCTGCCAACTGTTGGGCATCTGATGAGCGAGAAAAAGTTTCACTCTGCAACATGTTGTTTGTTGCTTCTACATCCAGGCTGAGGAGCACCTGCAGCACTGGAACAAATAAAACACTATACTGACCGTTTGCTCCTCAGATCGTATATTTAAACTGATGTGATAATGAATAGTGTTAGTATGACGGTGTATTTCACCATCATGAAACGTAGTTGTGAAAGCTGCGGTGTATGCCTGTAGCATAGTGTTAACTCAGCACTGTTATACAATTGAGTTCACTTTTCTCTAATAAGGCCATGAAGTTAAATAAATTGGTAGGCTAAGTTAATTTTTTACACTCATACCACAAAATATACCCACACTAACAGTTCGGCAAGCTTCATTCTTGTATATAAAAACCCCCCAATTCATATCAATATGGATGCAAAACAAATATTCACACGTGTACTGAACAACAGTGAATTTCAACAGTTTCGCCTCTATAAAAATAGCTTAAAAATCTGACATATTTTCGTACAGTGTAGGGTTAAAGTCAGCTTTTTCTCTCTTACATCTGAGACAGTTCAATAACAGGCTGGTAAATAAGTCCTCTGCTCCTCCTTCCCTCCTATGACACTGCCATACACAGACATGGGGCTTTAAAAGACCACCAAAGTCCCGATAAGGAGCACTAAAGGGAGCATAAATGAATGGCATCGTCATCTCCCTGCTCCAAGCTGTCTGAAGACAGGTAATACAGTCTTGTCTGTACAGAGGTTCACATGCACAGTGGCTTACTAGTCGAGCAGGATGGCCAACAATACAACACGTGCGCTCCATAGCAATGTCAGGATCATTGAAAAGGTGAAGCAGGGAGGACAAAACATGTCACATTTGGCAAACAGAAATCACAGAATCTCTCTCACACAGGGAAATCTGAGGGGCAGAGACAGAGAACACAGAAGCATTTAGTAACCTATAGAACATACACCTATCCACAGCTCAGTGTTTTTATACACAGAAGCGTTACGGACTCTGAGACAGGCCCAACCAAAGTGAACTTAAAGACAGGATGTGATTGTGAAGTACAACAAATGGGGGGCAAAAGTCAATGAACAGATTGTCAAATTTCATGCTCTGCAACACAGGCAATTTTTTTTTTTTAACAAGACAAGCAATAAACATCGTTGTCGTCACCATCATCATCATTCACGCCCAGTTAAGTCACATACACAGTAGGCGAAACAATACTGTACACACACACACACACAAGTAAGTGCACAGGCATACAAACACACCTCCCACTGCACCATGGGATGTATAGTGTAAGTGGTGAATAGCTCGTCCCCTGATACCCAAGAATAAAAAAAGCAAAAAGAGAAGGCAAACAGAACGCAAGACAAGCGGAGTGACATAAACTACTGACATTATAAGGGCACTTGAAGAAAGATTGTATTGTTTGGATTAACTAAACACAGTTGCTATGTACCGCCGTGTTTGCTGGTTATAGCTGTTCGTAGCATATAAAGTAACTATCTGTGGTATATGACAAAAATAAATAACTCAAACCTCTTGCAGCAGTTGTAAAAAGGCCACTGAATGCTTGTGTGTTTGTGTGTGTGTATGTGTATGTGAGAGAGAGCGATGCGAACTCAAAAGCACAGGGAGGAACTAGCCATAAAGCCTTTAGCCTTAAACCATCATGCATTGATATTACCATATAAAAAGACTGAATTGCAGCCTCAAACACAGTTTCTTGCTCAGGTTTCCAATCATGCTGTTATAAAGGATTTAACTGTATACATACAGTACAGCATCACAGGTTACAGTACAGCCTCCTCTTCGTAAGTCACCTAACCTGGATGAGCCCCTGTGACAGGGTGGAAGCCGATTACCAGGCTAGTGATAAAAAACAAGCAAAAAGACAAAGGTGCCTCAATCCTGCAACATGTTGGATTTCAAAGGCAGACGCTGTCAAATAATGGCAGTAAAAGGTCACGGAGTTAAATACAAGCTTCAGTTTTCTGGCAGCAGCCATGCCAATTACCTAAATAGCACAAATATTCCTCTAGATCCATTAATTTAGGATCCTTTCCTGACAAAAGCAGAATATCCAAGTGCTGTCTTGCAGAGCAAGAAAGGCTTTATTTTGGAACTTGAGCCAGTGGCCTTTTACGTGAGTTGAACTGAATAGGGCCCAAACTTAAATAGACACCCCGGACACTGAATCTGTACATCAACACTTTATATTAAGTTGCCCTGAAGTCAAAATTCGCTTTTTAAAGGTACTGTGATGTGAACAGATTCCATGTGAAATTACTGAAGAGCAACTCAGTCGAAAGTACGACGGCGAGTCATCGTAGCTTTACACAAAAGGACACTTTGAAGAGCTAAATCGATCCTGTTAAAGCATCAAAACCAGCACTGTTCCTGCCAACGTCCCATCTGCAGAGAAATTATTAATAAACTTTTCTGGCAGACAGTAACATTGAACTTTATCAGAAAGGAGAGTTACGTATGGTTTCTTAGTGCGCTTAAACATTTGTTGTGGAGAGCAGTAGACAAAATTTGAAGTTGTGTAAAGACATAATGTCACACGGTCAGAACTCCCTCACTCAGTTTTTTGTTTTGTTTTTTCCACTTCTTCCATCCCTATGAAGCTTTGGCTTTTCTTGCCCGCGGTGATGTTTTATCGTCAGACTTCACAACCCCGTTGGTAGCACCTCCTGACAAGACAAGTGAAAGCAAAGGTTCAACAAATAAGCAATATTGTGAGTGAAATAGTGTGTGAGACAAAGTGAAACACAGGATTACATGATGTCTGTTTGGGTGGCTGACCAGATGCTGAGGTTCTTGAATACTAACCCCTTGTAGGATCCCTTTTGTGAGGCTTGCTCTTTGGGCTGACTGTTTTCTTCTTTGAGGCCTGGTTCTGGCTGTGCTCCCTCCACTTTTTCAACTGGAAGTTAATGAATTTCCACATCATCCAGGCCTGTGTCAGGCAGATAGCTGCCAGACAAGTCATCCTGAGGGGTGGGGAGGACACATTTTAAGAAACGTCAAAGTAATTTAACTTGTGAACAGGAAAAGTTTTAATGCCATGGGTAAATTAGCCCTTCCTGTTAATTGCCATCTGGACTTGCCTTATGGTGAGCACATTGAAGTTGCCTTCTGCGAGGGAAAAGCCCTGGTTTTCTGTACGGGGCAGCCCAAAGCTAAACGTCAGAACTGAGAGTGTCAGGGTGAGGAGGCGGGCGATGACAAAAAGCAGTGCCCACAGAGTAAAACTGGAAAGGAAAAAAAGAAGAAGATTGCATCGGGTTGTTCAGAAAAGAAAGACACCACCCACCCACTGAATACTAATTAGAAAAACGACAACTTGTTTCTGTAGATAAACGAAAGCAATACCCCTTCTGCTTGTTCTCATCACTGAAGTAGAAGAGGCGTGAAGCGTGGAACAGGAGCTCCACCAGGTAGTGAGGGACCAGCAACACCAGGCCCAGTCGGTGGAGGCTAAACATGACGGGACACAGAGAGAGGGACGGCAACACAGATTTAACTGAGGACAATTCAGAGCACGGAGAAAGAAAGAGACAACACTGAACACTGCCAGCTATGTATACTCTTCTTATAGAACATGGGTTATAACACTTTCATATCAGTTCTCCACATCGCGTTACAACCTGCATGGCCAATAGAAACAAGGCAGCCAGCCGGGCACGGAACTATAGGAGGCAAAATGGACGAGAAGCTGATCTTGTCTGTGTCTCGATTCCCCGAACTGTACGACACAGGTTTACGGTCGTATTGAGACCTCTGGAGGAAAGCTATATCTTGGAAACACGTTCCCAATCAAGTAGGCATATCGGGTGTGTTTTAACAGGTAGTTTGTAGGTAAGTAATGTGGTGTAGCCTAACGTTATATGATTTAACACGGTTTTGTTTACATGTTTTGAAAATGACCCTCCAGAAGACCTTCCTGCTAGAAGTTTTGAAAACTCTGCCTATTTTACCCGCAAACAATCACTATCAAGAATTTTGTGTTGATGCTTAACATCATTTATGCTGCCAAGTTGTTAAAAGCATAAGTGCTGATTTCACTTGTATGCACTTGCGTGTTTACCCTGTAAAAAGTTAAAACCACTTTATCCAGTGCTGTTCCTAAACACTCTCAGTTATAATCTGAATATACTTTCTCTTTATAAGCGATAGAGCCAGAATATGCTTTCTGAGAGGACTTCACAAGAAAAATAATTTATTACACTCACTTTAAAACATAGGCACCAGTGATGTGGACAACATAAAGGCAAATGTAATAGAGCTGACGGGGGATGTCCTCCTGCAGAAATAGAACAGACAGAGTGAGAGTTTGTATTAGTAACAGCAGCAATATCAAAGCAGCGTCTAATTATATCATGGATTTTAGTAACTTAATTTACTGTATAGTGAAACATTCTTGAGGAAAGTCTGCAGCCCTTATAACACAGCCGGGACTCATTAACCACCTTTTAGCTATGATGCATTTTCTATGCAATTTAAGCCTCAACGTCCGCTTGGCTGTAATTTACTCTAAAATAATGTACACAGGGTCCATACAGCTTTTTAAAAATAAAATTCAAGCACTTGTAACTAAACCAAGAATTTCCAGACTCTCAAAGCCTTTACGCATCATCACATCTAAATTATTATACGTAAATACAGTTGCGAAAAATATACCCACAGCAATCACCGTACATTGTTTATTTTTTACCAGCTATTCATATTAACTTTGATTGTATACTTTGATCGTGATTATTTAAAGGTGTAATGTGTAAGATAGTTGAGTTTCATTCCCAGGTCCCAGGTCTGTGAAACCCAAAGTGTGTCAGTCAACTATCCTACACACTGCACCTTTAATTCTTGCTCATTTAGACACCAGGAGACAACAATCAAATACGGCAACGGGATTGTTTCATTTCAAATACTGAAAGATTTTTGGTTCACGCGAGCGATTGTGCCAATGAAACACCAGATTACATTGAAAATAAAGCATTTTTCAAGGATCACATTTGAATTTAAGAATAACGGTTAAAATTAAGCACTTTCCAACCTTTCAAGACTTTGTACCAACACTGTGTACAGTATGCACACAAAATAGCTACACACACATGCCTTAGCCAACCAACTTCAAATGAAAATGCTTTTTCAACGGAGTAGAAAGAGGGCCAATAATAAGTCATAAATTTCTCATGCTAATTCCCCTAAGAAAAACATTCTCTCATTGCTGGGGTATAAGCACTGCAGCAGAGGTGCGATTGTTTAATGTATCCTTAAGCCCTATGTGAACATCTGTGCAGTCATCGGCTGAATCCTCCTGGAGACGCATGAAATCCCCAGTGGGGATTAGCCATGGTTAGAGGGACATTAACTGACTGATGTGTAAAACATCACTGTATTCATCATACCTTACAGAATGCAGAGGCCATTGCACAAAAACTTTGACGATAACAAGTAAAATTCAAAGTAAAAGAAAGAGAGTCCGGAGTGCTTGGAAATTCAAACAAAGTGTGACAAAGGTGCTCTTTGGTGGGGAACACCAAAATTCATAAAGAAAATATCCAAGGCACTCTTTCGACCAAATCAATACCTGCTGTTTGAGCCGCTACACATGGGTTGTTACCCAGCTTGTTTTTTTTAAAACATGCATTATTTATGTTTTTAACAATTTCATCATGAAATAGCCACGCAAATAAAGGCTTTTCCTCACACACAAGACCACTGATTTACATAAAGAAGTTCCAGCTCTGCTAACCTAGGGCAACATAGAAAAGCCTTTTTCCTCCTCACCTTCCGTACTTTCTGAAAGTACAGCTCAGGAAGTGCATGGAGCCAATAGGCAATTTGGCAAATGTAGAAGAACTTGACCTGAAAACTAGACAGAGGACAGGTTGTGCAGAGGTAAGAGCCTGGGTGTTATTTCAGCATGGACAGAAGTTATATTGTTTTAATATACAATAGCTCATGTTTTGCATGGTGCAAGGTTCTGTAACTTCTATTTGAAATACAGTGACATGCACAAACCAGTAAGAAATGGGGAAGAGAATAGATGCAATATTAAAATTTTGATATTCGATAATAGGACAATTCCCAACAAGTGAAAAAATGCACATGCATCATATATTTTAAAAGAAGGTCTAAAATTGTTAAAGCTCAACATAAGCTCAAAAAAAAAACCCCTGATCTAATGGAACTCATTTAAAATTGGAATTTGTAAAATACGAGCTTATGATGTGTGGGAGTCTATACATCTTTACTTACACCATGTGAGTGTGTGGGTAACCCTCCCATAAGAAAGTAGGATTTGTTGCAAAGTCCTCCTGTCAAGAGAAATGGAGACATACGGATAAGATAAAGCTGCCTAATGTGTTCTGGAACAGTGTGTTTCTGAGACTCCTGACCCTCGTACCGCTGTCAGGATGCTGCAGCCCCAGATGAAGGAGAACAGGTAGAACGCCGCAAGCTGTCCAGACTCATTGAATTTGCTGTGTTTGGTTTTGGACAGGTGCAACTTCCTGTTCATTTTCTGAAATCAAACAAAAAGCACTGCACAAGGTGAACACATAAACAACAACTTTTTTACCTTAACTTTTCATTATGGAGTAAATATATATTGCACAGTGTAACGGCTAAAGGAAAATGACATCATCCACGTTTAGACTGGTTTCCTGTAAATTGCGCTTTAGTATTCATGTTGCCACCAGGCACGATTTTTGGCAGAAAAGTGAAGTTTCAATCAGCCATTGCAAAGCCAAAACAGGAAAAGGCATTGTTCTCCCCGGTCACTATCCTCAGGTAACAGTAGAGCGTGTGGAATAACTGTGGAATCTCTACCCTGCAAAAGAAAAAGAACCTCGCTGATGGAGGAGGCAAAGAAGGCAAAGGAGAGTGATAGAAACCGAGGTAAATCAAGAGCAAAGGGACGGGCATTCACTCTATGGAAAGCGCTCTGGTGTTGTGTTGAAATCTGTTCCCCCATTCCAACGAGACTTGAGAGGGTTAAAAAAAGCACATGGAATAGGTTAGCCTTGAAGGCTTTCTTCCAGAAACGTTATTGTGACACGTGTTTTTATACGTTGTGAAAGGGTGAATGTTTAATCTAAACCATGATGTTTTCCTAAACATAACCAAGTGTTTTTGCTGTGTAAATCTAACCAAAGTGCAACGGAAACAATAAAATAATTACTGAAAAAAAAGGAAAAAAGAGCCTACTTCAGGATACAAACCCCAGTCTCCTCGGTGCAGGCCCTGGATACAACCCACTAGGCTAGGAAGCTGTGCCAGCATTGCATGATTTTTGACGTTTTATAATACATGTCAGAAAGCACTTTCTGCTAGAAAGCTTTGTGGGATTTCTGTCAGATAGCTCTATGGACTTTCTGTCAGAAAGGTCTATGGACTTTCTGTCAAAAAAGCTGGCCGGAAGCTGCCTGACAAAAAGCCTTCAAGGCTAACTTCTCCCATCTGTGACGACATTCTTTCTACTGGATCAGTAAGTAACAAGACCTGCCTGCTTTCATTAATACATAATAAATATTACAACCAGGCTTTTACTCTGCCTTTATCATAACACTGAGACCAGAGTTTCTATGTCCATTTGGAATTTTTACAGTTGCCTTTTTCTTTTGGACAGTAGCCAGGCTGCTAGCAGTAGACATGTTGCTAATGATGCCTTTGTGACAGCAGCGCCAACAGTGATACCACTTGGAAATGCGAGTGGGAGGAAAATTGTCCATTTCCACGTCAAGTGCATGTATATAAAACTGCCTGTTACTGAGTTATAAACTGTCACAGTCCGTAAATTGTAATCAGCAAAGAGAGTAGTTGTGCAAGTTTTCTACTTTTTCCATCTAGTGGAAATGTTTAATTTATAGTCCTTTGACCTTAAAATAGGCTCACATTATTTAAAGTCTGTCTTCGGTCTGGGGTCCACTGAAACCCATTGAATGTATTTTTTATACAGAATGAGGACTGAGGATTTTTTCCCCATCTTCTAAAGTGTAGGGACTCCCCAAAAACTTGGTATCTTGTCTTGTCACATTTTTCTCTGATCTTCACTGTTTGTGCTGTATTTTACGTTTAACGTTAACTTAGTTAAACACAAACCATGATGTTTTTCCTAAACCTAACCATGTAGTTTTGTTGCATAAAACTCACCAAACTATGATTGAAAACTCAAAACATTTTTTTTTAAATACTGAAAAACACTGTTTGCCAAGTCAAAAAAATAAAAAGTCAAAATTATATGGACAGTCAGGGGGACACAAACCCTGTTCCTCCGAATGAAAGGCCCATGCTAATGCTTTTCAGCCAACACAACTTACTGATCAGTCAGACTTTGTCCACCTTTATACAAATCCACCTGACTTTCTAAGGATTTTCTGGTAGAAAATTCCTCATATAATTGCCCAAATGGTCTTGCAAGGCAGAATATTACTCTCCATGTATACAGATGTGAGACCAAATACAAATTATATGAAAACAACATGCACTCAGAGCATGGGCTGAGGCTGTCAAGGAGCTTGCCAAAGCGTGCACTGCTTCATCCTGCTTCCAGTATTTAAAAAAAAAAAAAAATCCTTATACACTTTTAAATGTAGTCCACAACAGAAATGTTATTTTTGGAATAAAAATATACGACGGCTGCTGAGTTTGGATGTTGATGTACTCACGTCGAGAATATATTCTTGTATCAAGGCATGAAGGATGACTGCAATAAGCAGGTAGAAAAACACAGTGGCCATATCTTTAGGGCCATATTGGTAAAGGTTCACTGGCTCAATCTTCTCATCTGCCAAAAAAACAAACAAACGGGGGAAACACAAAATTTACACCTTAAATCCTAAACAATGGCTAAAGAGGCAGAATAAGCAATCCATGAGGTGTTGAGCATTTGTTAAGAAATCAGATACAGGGACATTATTAATTTGTAAAATACTGAAATGATTATTTGACTTATATACGTCAGCTCACCAAGAACTTGTGTTACGTTGTACTGGACTGTGATGAACATGATGGCAAACTTCGCTGTGACCTGGAACACAAAGAAACAGGATTAATGCACTGATTCTGAGTCAAACAAAGGTTTTCCTGCTGGATACCAGGTGTTTTCTACTTCACTGTAATGTTCATTCTCACAGTGTATGTGCACTGGAGGCTTCAAATTTCCTGTTGAAAGTTGAATATTGGACCAGGATTGGCTTCCAAAAATATTTATGATGTCACAAATCATACTTGTAGGCCCGCCCCTTAAAATCATACTTTCAGTGAACACAGAGAAAATGTATCTGAATGTGAAAGCAGCCTTTTAGTGTCAAGACTCTGCACATAAATCATTCTACACAGTGAAGCGCAAACATTAAACTGGAGGAACAAGACGAAAAACATATTTTTGAATGGAGGGGGACTTGAATAAACTAGCACCGTAATAATAAATGTATAGCCCTCTTGGATTGTCCCACATAAGTGAACCTTTTTTCCAACAGGTGTGCATAAACAGAATAACTCAATGACTGCATCTATGTTTATTTTTTTTAATTGTCAAACAAATTGCACATGTAATGAGTGAGGACTGCTGTGTCACTGCAAGATCCTGAATCCACTGGTTCCCATAACTAGGATCTGGGGACCTGCAGAGGTTGCTGAGAGGGGCTCTCAGGGGTCTACAGCAAAATGAGGTATATTTCAAGTTCACTACTTTTGCTACAATGACTCTCATTGTGTCAGGAGGATGAGTGCTTGAGTACTGTCATTGATGACCCAAGCTGTAGCCCATCTTTACCTTCACAGATATGGGTTGATTGAACAGAATCTTATCAATTTTTCACAGTAATGTCAGTGTGGTGCCTGGGTTTTGGGTGGGGACTGGTAAATGTGGGCAATGCTATCTTGTTTCATTCAAACGTGGCTAGATAAAATTCAGCTGTAGCTGCTCTGTCGAACCAAAGAATTGCTGATCAAATGTGTAGCAACATGAAGCAGACTCTTTTAGCCTGACTTATCTTGTTGCCACATGTATTGGTTCGCTATGGAGGCAATGGATTAGCCGACTGGTAAAATGACCTGTTAGCTGTCAGGCGGACACATGAGAAGGGAAGGAGAGAGACACGCTACCGCCCTGCCCCTTGAGTGCTGCTGTCATGTCAGCTAACGATAGCAGCAGCGGCTAACATCACTCGGCTAACGCACAGCTTCTGCGCTTCTCCTGTCCAATTACACAGTACCTCGAACATCAGGCCGAGGAGGATGATCATGGCCAAACACGAGACCATGTCGGCGTGATTCTGGATCACAAACTCGTGGCTTAGCACCGGCGGGCTCTTGTTCTTCTTGCGGAAACCCATGGCTCATCGACACGACCCTCTCCCTTCTCTGGCTGTGGGCTGCAGTCACTGAATCTAGATGGGTTGGAGTTAGCCTTTCCCCGCTGCACGGCTGCTGTTGGCCTGGACGTCTCAACTGACGGATGTTTCGCTCCACTGCGGTCCGTAAGCACAGTGAACCCGCTGCTCGTGTGTTTAAAAACAGTCATGAAGATGCATCGCACCAAACCAAACACTACAGCAAGAACACCCACTCCCCCCCCTGCCTGGTAAAGTCAGATGACGGACCCTCCCACTTCAAAAACCCCATTCATGAACCGCCCAGTGTCATTGACGTAGAAGGAGAACCCAGGCCCGTGGTGCCTTCACGTACTCCACGTCAACGCAGGTGACAAAGTTCGATAAGGGGTGCCTAATTGTTTGAGGATATTTAATATTTTAAAACAGTATATAATCCGAATGATAGGTCTGTTTTGAGTATTGTTTATCAGAATAGCAGGGCTGGATTACCAGCTGGGCAGACCTCCAAGGGCCCTAAGAATATCAGTATTACGGCCAAAAGTAATTTTTTTGTCAATATATACTTTACGTGCACAGAATAAAATGATTTTCTAATACATTTGCAATGATGATTCACAAAAAAATACTTTAGTATCTTCTATTAAATCACTTTTGAAGACTTATTTTTATCGAAAGGGTTTTTTTTATAATGTAAAACGTTGTGCTTTTAAGTTTTAAGTATATTTTATTAGTAATCTTTGAATGTGCACCTATCTCGTGGGTAAAATTTTTTCACTTCCCTGTTGCATAACATTTTATTTTGAAATTAATCACCGGAAGTTATTATGTTTGTCTCTCCCGTATTAGTCAATTACCAGGTGAGTTAACGAGTGATGCGTTTGTGGCTTTAATGTGTTTCCACTAACGGACATTTTACGGAGAAAATCAACAGGTAAAGAACGCTTACATGATACATTAATGCTGCTACACACCGAACATCAGCTAACCTTTAAACATTCTTTAAAGTTTCTTTTCAGGCTTTATGGTCGGTATTAATATCCGTCTAACCGAATGAAAGCTTTTGTAATACGCGCTTGCAAAAGCCAGCCGTTTAACGGTTTTACTTTCGAGACCCTCACGTTACTTCACGTCTTTAATGGCGGTTTAACACGACCGTTCTGCTAATATGGTAACTAGGCCTAGGCCTACTCAAACATATGCAACGTACAACAGACCCTGAGGTTAAAGTGTAACCCTTCCTGTTCTTGGACGCTAGAGGTCAGTATAAGACAGAACCGGAACAGCATGTCCTAACCTAAACCCCTTCAATTCAGTGGTTGTAGACGCACCGTCATCATAGTGTTATAAAACACTGTGCTACTCTCTGTATATCCAGCCCGGCTAGCTCAGTCGGTAGAGCATGAGACTCTTAATCTCAGGGTCGTGGGTTCGAGCCCCACGTTGGGC
>JBBPCS010000480.1:11415590-11444372 GCA_037974645.1 Hollardia meadi | reverse complement strand
CCAAGTATTGAGTGCATAAATGAACATACTTTTCAGAAGGTTGACATTTCTGTATTATAAATCCTTTTTTTGATTGGCCTTATGTAATATTCTAATATTTTGAGATACTGGATTTTTGCTGTAAGCCAAAATCATCAAAAGTAGAACAAAAAAAGGCTTGAAATATTTCACTTTATATGTAATGAATCTAGAATGTATGAAATTTCACTTAAATTACGGAAAAAAATGAACTTTTCCACAATTTTCTAATTCTAATTTTTGCACCTGTATAGGAGTATAGAGGTAAATATGGAGGCCACAGTATCACAGTGAATTACGGCCTTACACATGACCACAAGTTTAGTCAACAATTAATTAAATCTCAGCAAAAATATATGACTATTATGAGGGTCCACCAGATTGTATTTATAACCAGTGTTATTATATCGGACTTCACTACATCATATCTTTCTATCTTAGCATATGTATTGAGTGAGTGTTTAACTGCTGCTGAATGGAAAAAGGACAACAAAAACTTGTGCTTTATTCAGCTGTGTTCAATTCTTAATGATGAGAGGAAACACTGCATACACTTCATACCAAGCTTTTCAAATCTTCAATGGTTCCTTCATGGAAGAGGAGATATGGAGATGCATTTAATTTGTTTTTGTTTTTTTTACCACATTATGCTAAACATGTGCTTATATATTTATTTGTGTTTGGCTAACACAATCTGGGCCATTATATATTCAGATTGTTATAGTAACAACAGTAATGTGTGATATTAAAAGGCATAGCTTCCTCAAAACTCTTTCCCTTTTCTTTCCAACAAACCATTAAAGTGATTTGACTGTACAATTTCTCATTTTAGCTGCCCTTTTATTTTTTTTTTGCAGATGAATTGCCAAAATAGGTGAGGGACTACAGCCTCTCTTTTCTCTGGTAACAGCCAAGAGGGAGGGAGGAGTTTAAACAAAGGCCCTCTCCACATAAAAAAAAAAATGGAGGCTTGTGCAGAGAAGCCATGGTGTCCTGCTCCCCACAGTCTACATGCTGCCATTTCTACTTCTAAAGCCTTTTAATAAGACAACTACCGCCAGATTCTACCCTTGGAAGCTTAAAAATGTTGTTATACCGGGTTTGTATGTCAAAAATACTCACATTGGTCATGTTATTTTGTGGTTTTAGGCCTAGCTCTCTGCTTTTTTTTCCTTCCCCTGTCTCTGACACTCACAGTGCTGCCCCTGCCTGCACTGAACAAAGATAATTACTCAGGAAACATTTCCACCAATCAGAGGCAGCCTTGTATCCTGCCTGTGAGGAGAGCGACCAGTCAGGATCTGGCTAACATCACTCGGGCCTGATCGCCTTGCCTGAAGAGCGGAGCCTTCCCCGGCTGAGGTCTGAGAGTGTCCTCCATGTTTTATAAGTGTTGACATAACAGTGTGTCAGGCAGCCATGCATCCACAGAGGTAAGCTCTGTCTTTTTTTAATCTCAACTCTCTGATAACAACATGGCTTCCTTTTTGTTGTTGTGGTGACTGTTGGTTTCTTATGATAAATGTGCACACCTTAAAATCAGTTTAGTGTGCAGCAAGAGGAGGAGGAGCTGGGTTGGATTGGAGGCCTTGCCAGGCCTCTGTGCTCCACAGTGCTGAGGGTGGGGGGTTGGGTAACGACTCTCACCCTTGCTCTCTCTCTGTGTCTCAGGGTCACATGGGTGCCCCAGACAACCAGGCTGCCATACAGGAGGCAGAGTGGACCATGGCAAATCCTTTTCCTTTTTTATAATGCAAAAGAGAGTTGGATTTAGAAATGGCACCCACATCTCCTTTCTGTTGTGGCACTCTTGTGTTGTAGCCTGGCAGAGAAAGAATGGGGGATGGGCAATGAAGCAGGAGGGTGTTATTATGTACACTTTGTAAGTGGATTGGCTCTGTGCTGTTTTCTTGTGTGTCATGCCAGGCTGAGGAATAGATGTGAGGGACCACATATGTGGTTGTTAGGAGGACAAGTAGTGTAGGGCATAAATTACTACCTGTTTTCAGTCTAATGTTATTATATATTTACGTGTGAAATAGATTATTCAGAAACTGAAAACTGTATGATTTGGTATACACTAAAGAAAACTACTGAGGATCGAGTTTCTACCCTCCATATTGAGCCCACATGATACAAACCTTTCGTCAAAGCGCAATACTCTTCCAATTCTTCCAGAATCGTCTTGAGAAATAATATGTTGAGGTACAGGTTACTTCTGTTTATAGCCATATATCCTGAGTTTACAGCCTGGGGCTTCAACAACCCCACAGCCCTATTGTGAAACTGCTTCCTCCACTCTCTAAATCCTCAGACAGACCGTGGCCATTTTAGACAGCTCTTCACTTCAAGTCCTCTCGTCACAGATCAGTCAACAGGACAGAGAAACAACATGAGACTTGACATGTTTTTTAAATGACGGGCTAGTATAGAGAGGTTAAATCTCTAATGTTTTTCCCTTGTGGTACTCTGGGGTTTTCCTCTGTGCTAAAAAAAAGTAGTGTTTCTGTTATACATTTCAAAGACGAGATGTATGAGGAAACTCTTTACTGTTTGTAGCAATTTTATTTTTTCAGAACAATGATTGTGTTACTTCATGGCTCGACTGCATGGGCGAAAAAAATGTTTTTTTCTTTCACTTGTGGCCCGACACAAGGCATATTTCCTCTACAGAAAATAGTAATATGATCATTTTCGACTAACTGACTCTCTCTGTAAAACCAAAGCCAAAAGTTAACTTTTACTCCTGAGTATTTATGAGTTCAACCACCGTGCATGAGTGAACCTGTATTATAAATGCTACAATGATAGTTATAAATGTCAGCAATGCGTAGCGTCATGGTGTTAGAACAAACCGTCTGGGCCTCTTTCAAAAGCCAACGTTGTCTATAAACAGGATGAGAGGTGGAATAGCAGAACCATTGAGTTATGCATCACAACCACGGATATAATCTCCCAAAAGGCCTTTTTTCCAAAGTCATATTCAAGATGGGCAAGCTAAAATGAAGGAATATAAACTGTCTAATGCGGGGGGGAAATCTCTGCATTGCAGCAAAAAATGCTTTTTAAGAGGAAGAGGGGAGCCTGCATACTGTGATCTGTGTGGCATAGCACAGCCAACCAATAATGTTCCACCCTGTTGGCCCTCCAGCCAATTGCAGCTGCTGTTGAGGTTAAAGATTGACAATCAGAGGGAGAGCAGCAGGGAGAGCAAGGGCCTTCTGGAAAATTCCACAGCCATCTTTGATTCACCCTTTACAGCCTTATATAAAATCCAGGTCAAATCTTTATTTTATACAGGATGTTCTGTGCATACTAGTAGAATCATTTGGGATGACGTTTTAACATTGTAAAGATGTCGTGCTAAGACAGGCGTCTTTATGTCGTTAAAATAATTATTTTATGAAATGTAGACGAGGAACTTGTACCTTCTGCTTTTAATTATTTTGGTTTTGTTGATTTCGGATAAAGCAAAAATCTAATAGGAGGAATTTGTTCATTTGTCTGCATGTGGTTTTTAGTCTCGTGAAAGCTGAATGTATTTTGTCATTTCATAAAACCTAATAATCTCTCTGGGGTTTTGTGTAGCATGGTGAGTAGGATGTTCTTTAGTCAATGGTATTAACTCCAAGTGTTTTCAATGGCAGTTCCAGTGGAAAGAATACAATACAATGTCTAATAATGAATGGCTTTCTTGCAGTGCCCAATAGAAAGGCCGGTTATTATACAGATATTTGTCTGTTTGATGTGTCAAAACTGCATATTCTTTATAGGTATAGAGAATAGCGTTGCCAGGATCTGAGTGTGGCTTCATAGTGTTGGTCTCGCTTTCTTCAAAATGAAATCTAATTATTCTATGACAGCAGTATTCACAGTGAAGGAGGGAAGCCAAGATCGAAGAGCTAAAAAAAACAAAACAGTGAGTCTAGTCTCCCTCTCGTTGCATCTCCTCTATCTCTGATCAGCCATGAAGGTTTGTCTTGACATAGCCGTGTTTTTTTTTTTACATTGTTGGACTGTAATCTCCACAGATCTCTCTGGTTCTCCTGCATGGATGTGCCAGTGCCTGAGACTGAGCCTTGGAGTGGGGGATGGGGGAGAGGGGGGAGGGGAGCAAGCTGTGGCCTCCATTTTCTGTGACGAGAGAACCCGGCTCGTCTCTCACAGGAGTGGAATCTAAAGGCATTGAGTCACTGTTGTTTCCTTTTGTCCATCAGGTACTACTTGCAGAGGGGAATACTGTCAGTGTTTTCTTGAACCCACGTCTCTCTGGAATATATCTCAGAATCTGCTGAGGATTTATTTACCTAACTCTCCTTGTCTGATGGATCATATCTCCTGATCTGAGAATGCACTTTGCATCAGCATACTTTTTTACTGCTGGTCATCCTGTCTTCTTGGTAGTTGCAGCACTGTCTTTCTGTTGGTATTAAATGTGTTTGTAATATAGGGTTGTGACACGTTGTTCAGCAGATCTGACTGGTGATGGCGGATGCTCTCTTTTCAGGGCTGTGGTACACGTAGCAACTTGGCTAACGTTTAATTTTCATGTGGGCCTCGTTTGTTCACTCAGTCCGGAACAGGAAGGCCCCGGAGGGGTTGGTGTGTGTGCGTTTCTGTGGGTGTGTGTGTGAGAGATTGTTGGCAGGCTGAAACTGGTTACCCATATTCCATATTTTTAAAGACACTCTGCTCAACCCATGTCTGACTTTTTTTTTTTTTTTAGACAAACACAACTTATGCATAATAATGCATTTATAATGCTAAGTTTGATAAGCTGTCTGTGACTGCCAGTTTAAATGCCTGGAAGAACACAGAATCTACTTAGAATAGCCTTGATGATTGTGAGGTACAGAGTTGGCTTGGTAACGATATTTGGTATTTTGTTTGGTAGAAAGAAGATCTTTAATCATTGTTAAACCTCTGAATTGTGAAGCAAACATCAGGGTCATATTGGTGTTTAAATGAGAATAGGTTTAATGTTTGATGCGATCACATCCAATCTGTTTTACAGTCGGGTTGGTTATATCTGATTCACTAAACCTTTTTGGGGTATTATTTAAATCTCCCTAGATGCCTATCACCGAACTGACATTTGATCAACTTTGTGTGGAATGTCTCTTTAAGGGTGGAGGAGGGGACATTAAGAGCATTCCTTTACTTTCAGAAGAGGGAAAAAAAAGAAGCTTATCCCACAAATGTGGTTGACCTTTGAGTCGTAGCCTGTAAACCCATCATCCTAGCTGGAAACCAGAGCTGCAGCCAATGCTATGAACTGGTCAAGTGTGTGACCTGTCAGGGGTCCTCGTGGGGGTTTTCTTCTCGGGGCTTGTGAATAAAGGCTACATCCTTGGAGCGAGGCCCTCTGTTGCTCTGACAAAGGGGGAGCCAAACACTCAAAGACTTTCATTTATCGCCGGAGTCCCTTTATTCTCATTCTTTTTTTTTTCCTCAGAGGAAATGACATGAGAGCAGGACCAAAGTACTTGGAAATCAGGCTTTTCCCGTGTTAAGTGTGTGTGTGTGTGCGTTAGAGATACTGTATTCTTAGTTTTTGGGATTTTTATATATAATCCATGACTAGCTTTTGGATTGATTCAAAATCTATATTTATAAACCTGTGATATAAATATTGGCCTGTTTAGATCAGTTTGTAAACACAGCTGTAGAATAGACTAATATTTTGAGTTCTGATTAAAAAAACAACACATGTATATGTGAATAGATCCTAAATAGGAAATATGTGGTGCCAGATTGACACATTGGGTGATGGACAGTGAAATAAACATGACTTTGGTCAGCAGAGCTGTTTTAAATATGCATGTGGTGAAGATTTGGGCCAGAAATATTCAGAGAGACCTTGTATGAAGCTTGTTAGGTGGATCTCTTGCTATTGCTCTCCAAGAATGGGCCCAAATCCTTCGAGGGTACACTGTTGTTACTGAAGGGGCTTGAGAGGTAACAGAAATGTATACTGTTGATCGTCATGAGACACTTTCCCTCCAGTAGTATAGACCTACTCCATAGGACTATTTGTTATAAACAAATCACAGCAACAATCAGAGCCGAGTCGTACTACAATCTACAGCTGCAATCTCTCCTGAAGGACGGAGAGGCACGGTAATGTTAGCTAAATGGCCCTATGTGCTGTTGTGAATATCAACTTGTGCTTAGTGGAGAGGAGCGTTGCCATGGTGATTGTTGCCATTCTCTCTCTTGAAACATAAAGACCATATTCAGACTCATTTGTCACTGATAATATGGAAAGGATTTGAACTTCGTACCACGATGTCAGAGATGTGTTGAAATCAAATGAAAACAATAACAATGGAAACCTGCCGAGTCCCTCTTGACAGATCCTGTGGGACACTGGTGCCTTAGGTGGTGTTCCAGTTGTTTACTGTTATGCCGATGTGGTTTCTGAACACCCTTTCTGACTTTGTGTTTGCCTCTCTTTCTGTGTTTCTGTGTGCTCTTGTTCGGTGCTCTGCAGTCTGGCTGAGGACGAGGTAAAGACAGAAGCTGATGTGGTAGAGGGGATGGATGCATCCGTACGATCCAAAGGTAAGTCTCTAAGGCCGAGTAGCTCGCATTAGGAGCCAAACATCTTAGTCGTTTTAGTTTCAGAGAATGTCGAGGTTATTTACTGTAAGGTTAAGGAACAGTTTAATGGATTTTGCTGGTCTCTTAGGACTGCAAAGATAATCCGTTCTGCCTGGCTGCCTGCCTGTAGTATCAACACTGGGTCTAGTTAGGTTAAAGAGAGCCCTCTAGATATTTAGTACTATCTAGATGTCTCCATTTATCTTCAATAACTGCCTTTTAGATCAATGTGATGGTTGTCAGTAGATGTTAATGTTATCACGATGACAGAATTTTGAAAGATGAGTGGTGCATCTGAACATTGACTTGCTTCAGCTTACACTTCCTTGGTTTCTCAATAAGCCCTTAAGATTTCTGCAAGATAGGATTGGTTATTATGGCTTATGCTAATTTTCGTCCTCTTAATTTATTCTTTGAATAGCTAAATTACTGTCACGGAACCAGTTTTTAATCCTCTGAATCTTGTGTAATGTGTTCGACTTGAGTACAGTGAACAATACAAGCCTATCTCTTGTTGCTTGATGACCAATTTGTCTGTCTGCTTCCAGTCCCTGATCCATCAGGGTCAGCAGACCGACCAGTGGCACCACAGAAGAGAAAGGTGTCGAGTCCTACCCATTCCTCTAATGGACACTCTCCTTCAGACACATCCCCAAGCCCTCTCAAGAAAAAGAAGAAGCCAGGTGCCCTAAACAGTAACAGCAAAGACCAGGTAGGGGCTCCAGTATACCCATTTCAAAATCTGGCGTGTCCTCAAAGGATGTGGAGTATGCTGCTCGCTGTAACTGAAGGTCTGTCCTTCCGCATTAGAAAGTGGAGTTAGCAAAGGAGATGGCACCCAAAATTAAATAAAGACCACATCAGTTTGGGCTGGTTTGTCTTCCTCCCAGCCAACAACTCATCACGGTCAAAAAGAATCTACCACATTGAAAGGGCAATAAACTTTCACAAAACGTTAAGGGTGGGTTTTGCTTGTTGCCCAACCTCATTGGAAATCAAATGTGTTTATAGTTGTCCTGAACGCCTGCACTCAAAGGTGGAGTGAAAAGCCTGTCATCATACAGAGGGTGGTCTCTCCTTGAAGGTATTCATATTGTTGTCCACACACAAAGTGACACAAATAGTTAGTTTCCAAATGGGAAGGAATGGAAAAAAGAGCACTTCAAGTTGGAACCACAACTTGCTGATCATGGAGTGAGTAGGGTGTGAATGTAGGATTGTTGCTTTTGGAAAGTTTGAAAGAAATCATTGGACACAGCACCCACTAATTCAACGTCAGAAAGCTGTGGCGGGAGGGGGGTTATTTAACTGTCCAACCAGCAGTTCTGACAGTTACGCTGGCGCCTTGTAGTCTTATTCTGCATTCTGCACTTCATAGACTACCTGAACGGTTATAATACAGGTAATGACCCAGTGAAAAAGACTCAGCCACACTGCCTGCGAGAGCACGCCAGTTTTGCTTTTGACTAGTATACTGTCAGCTTAAAGATGGACAAATGTGTATTGATGTTACCTGCTGTGATGGTGGGTATGTTTTGTTGTGATAGATGTGTTGTGTAGGTTTGTACCATGAACGCATGGTCAACTCACAATTACTGTAATATGTACTTAGACATTTTGCATGTTTGTGTTCTTACCAATCACCTATGGTAAATTATGTCCTGTTGCTTTGTTGAATATAATCGTTATGTATTTTGGTGATATGACTCTGATTCATAAGTTTTTATTATCTGCTTGCCTCATTATTGGGTGCTGAGTAATTCTCTTTTGCCCTTGAACATGCATATTATTAAAATATAACTAGTTTTGACAGGTGTTTGAAGTGAAACTAGTTAATTGCTTGGTGATATGCTGAGAATAATATGTTGCAAATGAATTTTACAACTACTCATGATAAATTAATACCAAGCACTGATGTAAGCTCAAGTGATACAAGCTTAAGATAATTCGTACTGTGAAGCGTTGTCTTGATCTGTGAAAGACATGTATTAGTTTCTATTGACCCATTAAGCAGCATTAGTACCTTTTGGGTACTTAGCGGAGAACCATATCATGCATTGTGTTTACTCTCAGGTGAAAGCCTTAAGCACACGCCCTAAAACTTGTTGGGTTAGTTTTATTTGTCTCACAGTTGTAACAGCCACATGGCTATATGTTCAGATAGTTTATTTATTATTTGCCTTAAAACTCTTGTATCATTGTTGTTTTTCTTGTTGTTGTTTGCCTTTACTCTATGCTGCTTACCCTGCTTATCCCACCTTGCTGTTGCCTTGTTTCTGTTGCACTGCACCTTTTTGTGTTCCTGCGTGTTTTTTGAAACCTGCTCCCCTGTTTCTCTTGCCTGCATTTCAGTCAGAGCTAAGACATGGTCCCTTTTACTATATGAAGCAGCCAGCACTCACCACAGACCCTGTTGATGTTGTACCGCAGGACGGCAGGAATGACTTCTACTGCTGGCTGTGCCACCGCGAGGGCCAGGTGCTCTGCTGTGAGCTCTGCCCCAGGGTGTACCACGCCAAGTGCCTCAAACTACCAGCTGAGCCCGAGGGCGACTGGTTCTGTCCAGAGTGTGAGGTATCTCATTGAAGACTTGTGGGGGTGTTTGTGTGTGTGGGTGTACACAAATAATTGTGGGACTCAAGGCACAATCTTACTTGCTTCATAGACTGAAGGGGTTTCAGACTATGTGCCATCAGCAGCCAGGGAGCAGGAGCAAATTAGTGAAATCACCAGATTTTGTCTTTTGTTGATGAAACTTACAGACTCTTGGTCCTCTATAGCACATTGTGTGACACCCCTGTAAGCTAATTGCGCGCACTACAAGTCTGAAAAATTCGAAGATTAAATATTTGATCTGCTTTTTTACATTTTAGGAAATTTACTATCTACTTTTTTCATTGGCACAATTTAAAATATATGTAAAGACTATCAAAAGACAGCAGATAATGTAAACCTTCCAAAAGTTTGACAGAATTTTTCTGAGTATCTTTGCTCAGTCCTTTTGCTTGGTGTTGGCTATTTTCATTATGTATTCATTAATGTCATTAATTATTAAACTTTTTGTTGTTTTTGCAGAAAATAACAGTCGCTGAATGCATTGAAACCCAGAGCAAGGCAATGACAATGCTGACAATAGACCAACTCTCCTACTTGCTCAAATTTGCACTCCAAAAGATTAAACAGCCTGGGGTAAGACTTGTAAAGATCCATGGTATGCCGGTTTAATAGGTGTCTATTAATCTAAAGCGTTTATTATTAACACACAAAACTCCAGGAAATGCCACGGAAATAAGACACATTGTAATTGTTATGTATCTGATTCTGTTTTTCTTTTTTTCTGTTTCTTTTTTTTTTTACTGAGCAGACTGAACCTTTTCAGAAGCCTGTGTCTCTGGAACAGCACCCAGATTATGCAGAGTACATTTTCCACCCCATGGACCTGTGTACATTAGAGAAGGTAACATTATTTTTCTTTAATTTGCACATAAAAATGGTAAGAACAGGATGCACAAAGAACCATGATGACAAAAATGTTAAATGTAGACAACTAAATGTTGGAATGAGCAGGAGAAAACAACAAAAACCTATAAAATCTTATTGAGTGGCCCTCTGAGTGTCAGATTTGCAACTTTGAGGACACATTAAGTATGGGAATTGCAGAAACAAAACAACCTGGGAAAACTACAGTACACAAGTAAAAAAAAACAGATACAAGACCCAAATCATAAAACATTAAAACATAACATACAATACTGTGGAGCAAGATTTTCTGGCTCAGATTGTTCATGTTGATCATATTTAACAGATCATATTTGTCTTTGAATATTTGTCTTTGATTTTGATATTTTCTCTTTTGATAGAATATCAAAAAGAAAATGTATGGCTGCACTGAAGCCTTTCTTGCTGATATGAAATGGATTTTACACAACTGCATTATCTACAATGGAGGTAGGCCTCTTTAACATATCAGTGTTCCCCCTACTGCTACTTTACAGAAGAAAATATCAATCGAATATTAAGTTTGTGACTTTATTCCAGGTAATCACAAATTAACAGCAACTGCGAAAGTCATCGTCAAGATTTGTGAGCATGAGGTAAAGAAGCTTTATTACCTTATAATAGCAATGATTCTGTAGATGTGTCTGGCTTTATCAATGAATTCCATCTTTGTTGTTCAATATGTATTTCTAGATGAATGAGATTGAGGTGTGTCCAGAGTGCTACCTGTCTTCATGCCAGAAAAGGGACAACTGGTTTTGTGAGCCATGTGTAGGTGTAAAGACACAATATTAAATATGATATTTAAGCAGTGTTTATACACTTGGTTTAGATTTTAGATCTGTGAGGCATTGAATTGTTTTGCTTTGTCCCTGATAGAGTCAACCCCACCCCTTAGTCTGGGCTAAGCTAAAGGGCTTTCCTTTTTGGCCAGCAAAAGCACTTCGGGAAAAGGACGGGCAGGTAGATGCACGCTTCTTTGGGCAACATGACAGGTGAGATGAGCTTTTAAACATTTTAGAGTCTCTATGTGTTAGGGTTGTTGCAACAAAACTAAGCCAAGATTAGTCTCCTGGGTGATTCAAATTTAGTTAATGCTTTTTTGTCCATTTCCTTGCACTTTTACGTAGAGCCTGGGTCCCCATCAACAACTGCTACCTCATGTCCAAAGAGATCCCTTTTTCTGTGAAGAAAACAAAGAGCATTTTCAACAGTGCCATGCAAGAGATGGAAGTCTATGTGGAAAACATTCGCAAGAAATTTGGGGTCTTCAACTATGCACCCTTCCGCACTCCTTACACACCCAACAACCAGCTACAGATGCTACTGGACCCCTCCAACCCCAGTGCTGGGGCAGTGAAAACGGAGAAAACGGATAAACTTCGGTTCAACTTTGATATAACCGCGTCTCCTAAGATGGTCCTCAGCAAGAGTTCCACACCAAGTGGCATGAGTCGCAGGGTCTCCATGACAGACATGCCTCGGTCTCCCATGAGCACCAATTCCTCGGTTCACACAGGGTCTGATGGGGAGCAGGATATGGAAAAGGCCAGCAGGAATCCTGCTTTCCACTACAGCACTGGAGAGGAATCAATGGACTGTACTGGTAAATATATGTTAAAGTGGCTGTAATTGATATTTTACAATAACAGTGTGAAAACAATGTGACAATCTTTTGTAGAGATGAATATACAGAGAATAATCTGCAGCTCCCCTCCTCGCGTTTATGAAGAGTTTCAGCTCATCGTTTAGTTGCCCATCTCATAGCTTTATTGTTTACTAATTCATTCCGGTTGGTTCAGTCATTTCCAACCTCAGCAAGCTCTAAAAACTCACTGTACCTAATATCACTTCACACCAAATGAGAGACAGACACAGTTAGCAACTTGCTGGTAAACATAGTGGTGCATTAAAGAGCTAACGAGCCAAGTATTTCCTTCAGGAGTTGGTGGAGACCAAACCTGAGCTAAAAGAAGAGTGAATAATAGACTTAAATTCACAAGATGTCCATAACTCCTGGATGTGTAAATCAGCAACTGTTTGTTAACAAGTTCCCCATATCATCTTATGTATATGTAAATGTTGTGTTCGTAGCTTGTTTCCGCTGTTCCCAAGTTGTCAACAAAAGGTAGACTTTAAACCTGCAAACCTGTTATTGCAGGTTTATAGTCTTCATCTCTCTGCATGTGTAGCCATAAGTGGAGTAATGTCATTTTAAAAACATTTTACCACAACATGTAAAGCAAAAAATAAGTAAAATTACAAATAAATTTTGTTGACAGCATCTCCTGTCTCAGGGAAGATGGGTCCTGCAGGCAGTGTGGCTGCCAGCCCAAAGGCATTTAATCCTGCACTGGTGTCCAAGCAGGAGAGGACTGCAGGCACATGTGGCATCCTTAATCTCAACCTGGGTCAGTACCAACAGCACAAATACACTGTAATAATGTTGTTATAAAGGCTAGTAATCGATATATCATCATTATCATGCTCATTGTATCGTCATGTGGAATTTGTACAGAAATCAAATACTTACTGTTCTGTTCTTTTCAGATCGGGTGAAGGCTGAGATGGATCTGAAGGAGCTGAGTGAGACTGTGCAACAACAACAACAGCAGCAAAATCAACAACAACAGGGAGGGCCAGCTGCCCACACTACCCCAAAGAGACCCATCAGGAGCTTGGACAAGACTATTGAGAGCTGCAAGGCACAGCTCGGTACATCCTCATCTTATGCTATTCTTTTGGCACAGAAATTTACTCTTTTACTGTACATGTCATTCCGTGCTGACTCTACACATTAATAAATAGCAAGGTGCAAAAATAGTCGACTAGTTGATCAAACATTGCTATCCTCGCTGGTCAGCACCAGAAATACTAGTTGGTTAAACTGTTACTGTTAACTGTTACTAATATTGACGACACTGGTAAACCGTTGCATCTAAGATGTAATATCTGCAATATTTTTTCACACGGTGTTTAACTTTGGAGATTAATTTTGGTAAATTTTGACTGTTTTTGTTTAAGAGTACTCAACTAGTCTAACTTTATACATCTGTTTAAATGTCAAGGAATGTAATCGTATTATCAATCCTTATTCACAAAATTTCTTTGTGATGTAGTCAATTTGCAAGAATAATCAATTTTTATAGATTGCTACAGTAAATAATGAATGTGATGACTTGTTCAACAATGTTAAAATATGATACCTGACGCAGTTTGACTGCTCCTGACTTAGCACTGGTGGTGGGAATCAGTTTGTCAGGCTATTACAAAAGAAAAAAGCCTTTCTTTCTTTATTCTACTCTGACAAAAAAACCTTCTCTTTTTAAATCGTGTAATCAAGAATATTTGTTTCTCCATATAGGAATAGATGAGATTTCCGAAGACGTGTATAAAGGTGTGGATCACAGTGACTCGGAGGACTCTGAGAAATCGGATTCGAGTGACAGCGAGTATCTCAGTGACGAGGAACACAAGCCAAAGAGCTCCATCCAGGATGACAAAGACAAAGCGGAGAGAAAACGGCCAAAAGCAAGCACGGAGGGAGAGATGAAAGAGGGAGTTACAGGGAAAGTGGAGAAAACCACCCCTGAACCTGTACTAAAAGACAAGCAGGGTAGTAATGGCCCAGAGAGGGACTTGCAGGACAAGCCCAGAACGCCCCAGTCTCAGCCCCTCACTGACAAGTCCAAAGCCCCAGAGGAGGGCAGAGCAGCTGCTGCCACATCAGTGGCTGAGCAAGACTCTGATTCTGAAAGAGAGCTGGTGATTGACCTGGGAGATGAACAAGGAGGCAACTCAAAGAGGGCAAGAAGAGAACCTGGGGCTTCTGCTGCCAAAACTCCCAAAGAGTCTAATGTTGCCAAGTTGGAAGGTGAGGCCTTTTGATTTATTGTATGCATTTTCTCCAGTGATTCTAATTATGACTTTTTTCTAGGTTGGAGGGACAGTTGGATGCAATGCGCCAAATTCTGTATTCTTTCAAACACATTTTTTAAAACATATTCTCCCTTCTGTCTCTAAACAGTTATCAATAACCCTTACTACTTTTTAAGTCTGTGGTTGATCTTAACACATCCACCCCTTAAAAGAGTTCTCTGCTGTTGTAGCATTGCGCTTGTAAAAATGGTTCGACTCATGGCATTAAAGAGGTATAAAAATTGAAACTTCAGAACCAAAGATATTGTCTTTTAGTTCCATGCATTCTTCTTCCTTGTCAAACCCTACTGACTACATTACACAGAAGGCAATTCAACCTCCAACAATTTGGTCAGAGATTTATATGCGTTATGCTAGCTATTCTAGCAGCTAATATAGCCTTGTGCCGCTAGCCTCAAGGTGGAATGAGAAGTGGGCTACAGAGATCTGGTATGCTCACTTCATTTTAACTCCACACCCCCAGATTTGTTTCACTTTCAAAATTTCTTCAGTTCCAACCAATGTTGAGTCAGGTGACATCATTACCCGACTGGTGGAGTTCCCCTTTAATTAAATTTTTTATTGTTCTCAACAAAATTCTATAATAATATGCCATCTTTTCACCATGCAGTCCAGTTCAGTTCAGTTTGTGACGCACAGATCTGTTTTTCCGTATCCACCACAGACAGTACCCTTAAATGAATGTGGGGTTGTTGGCGGGGCATTAATGCTAACCTCTTTCACTTTTCCAACATTTGGGAAACAACAGACAAGACCTTTCTAGTTCTTGAGACGCTGCAGCATTTATTAAGCTACACTGTAATCTATACTGTTCATGTAGTGCCAGATTGACAACTTACTTACTCCTAACCTTTTCCTCTGCTCTCCTCACATTCACCGTCACTTTTCTGCCATGCTGTCTCTCGCGCTCAGCCACACACTCCCTACACACACACACACACAATGGAGGACAATAAATGTTTTTTCTTGTTGTATGGTTGTTGTATTACAACAAGGAGACAAGCTTTGTTTGAAAAAAGTCTGCATGCAGCAAGACAAAACACTGTTCTTAAAAATAATTTGGGGAATTCCTACATCAGGGAGACAAGACTACTCTGGTTGCTCCAATTCACCCTGACCAAGTCAGTGGTCAGCAGTATTTTAATTCCATCTTTTAGTATTGGCTCTACTCGCTTGGAACCTCATGAGAGAGGTAATGAAAAAACGAGATGAAATTGATTGTTCTGTTGGTGTATCCACAACTTTTTTCAATGGAAACACAGAATTGAACAGAATTAAACCGGAGTGCCTGGTGGAAATGCAGCTATTGTCCCCTGTAGACTCTTCAAAATGGCTTCAAGTCTTAATTCCTCATTGACCCTCTTGGTCCATTTAGAAAGCCAGAATGCCTCACTCTTAAAGAGCATTGTTATTTTCTTTCTGCACAGGTAAAGTGCCTTCATCTGCTGCAGCAACCACACCATCACGGGAAGCCACCTCTAACCTGAAAGACTCTTTGCAACCAACTATCACAGCAGCCCTGAACCTTGTTTCCACTGCAGCCTCCGGTCAGTCCAGTGCCAGCACAGCCACCAGTGGGTCCACCAGTGCTCCCTCTCCTGTCTCCACAACATCCCCAGTACCTGCAGCTGTGAAGAAACAGCGCCCTCTACTGCCTAAAGAGACAGCTCAAGCTGTGCAGCGGGCAGTTGTTTGGAATCCAACTAAATTCCAGACGTCCTCTCAGAAGTGGCATATGCAGAAAGTTCAGAGGCAGCATGGAGAGCAGTCAGCAGCACAGACACAGGCCCAGAGTCAGGGGCAGACACGCAGCCCACAGCATCTGCAGTCACAACAGCAGAACTCCTCAAGTACCCGCTATCAGACCAGACAAGCAGTCAAGGGTACATACACCAGCATAATCATTCAACTGAACATTAAACTTAACATAATGGAATAAAATGTGTATTAAAATATCTATCATTTCCATTTTTTAAATTTACCTTCATATCTTGCAGTGCAACAAAAAGACCCGCCTCAGAATACGTCCTCATCATCAGCTGCCCAGGTCACATCCAGTAGCTCCACTTCTTCAGTGTCAGGAGACTTGCAGATCCCCACAGCGTCAGCAGACGTGGCTGCAGATATAGCAAAGTACACAAACAAAGTAAGTTAGAATCTGCCCCTCAACCTGTGAAATGAAAAACAAACTACATGAGTAGGGCCAGTTTTACTACGTATATATAAATTGAATTACTGCTGTGTTCAATTGATTCTTACAGGATGAAAGTAGTTAAAACTGTGGACTAATGTCACATTTTTGCCAAATCTCTGCAGATCATGGACTCGATTAAAGGGACAATGACTGAAATCTACAATGACCTTTCCAAAAGCACATTAGGAAACACAATTGCAGAGGTAATTCTGCCATCTAGGCTAGTGCTTATTAATGTGTCATAATAATACTTTGTAAGTTTTCATTTCTGTGTATTTTTGCCACAGATTCGACGGTTAAGGATTGAGATTGAGAAGCTCCAATGGCTGCATCAACAAGAGTTGTCAGAGATGAAGCACAATCTCGGTGAGTTTCCTGCTACCAGGAATGTCTCCCCACACCTCCTGAGAGTTAATGTATTACTGGACCAATCTTTTCATGTATAAATACAAATGTTTCACTTTCGCACATGGTATGAGTTTCAAGTTATTTTTTATTTTGTCTCACTTGCAGAACTGACAATGGCAGAGATGAGGCAGAGTCTGGAGCAGGAAAGAGAACGGTTGGTGGCTGAGGTGAAAAAGCAGACTGAGTCAGAAAAGCAGCAGGCAGTGGACGAGACCAAAAAGAAACAGTGGTGCGCGAACTGCAGGAAAGAGGCCATCTTCTACTGCTGCTGGAATACAAGTTACTGTGATTACCCCTGCCAGCAAGCCCACTGGCCTGAACACATGAAGTCCTGCACACAGTCAGGTAACATAAGCACGCTCATGAGCATGGTAGACTAGTGTGTCCAATATCTAGATTAAAGCAGCCAGTAATTAAAGTCTGTTGTTGATATATTTTGGCTGCTGTGATACACAAAGCAGTTACAGCTGGATTAATGTAGTCTATCAAAGGTACTCAGATGGGGAAGTAGACAAAATTATTATGCCCAAGTATTTTATTATTCAATCATTATTATTAAAGCAACACTGCGGGATAATGGGTATTTGTTGCTACTGGGGTCCCCCTACAGTTGTGGAGTGTAATTCCCTTTTACACCACTGTCGCAAACGCAAATCATGCTTTGAGCTCCCCTCATGGACAGCGGTACACGTGCATTTGTTGACAAGCTGAAGCCTACGTAAACAAAGAAACGTACACAAAACAAACGGAAACAAGAAGCAATGCAACAACACATAGCAAGCCAGCTCGCAATAATAAGTTATTACTTACTAGTCCACCAACAAGCGGGTGAGCTCGCCGTCTGTGTTGCATCCTTTCGTGTCTTTTAGCTCTCGCCAACGAGTAAAAGCCAGTCCGAGACTTACGCTTAATCTAGTCTAGTATCTTGCTGGGTCACACTCTCTTTTTCTCTTCCTCGCTTCCCCTGAAAACTTCTGTCTCTTCGCCATCCCATGACGAACATACTGAGTATGTATCATACAGAATAGTGAGCTAGCTTCTTCCTATAGCTAGCTGAAAGGTGTAGATGTTGGTGTGGACGTGGTGCCGTAAAACGTTGCATGTTCTTGCGAGAGGTTTCAAGGACGGTCCAGCAAAGTTAAATAGTGCAATACCAGGCAATCTGGGCCTGCTGTGGCCATGACTGAGGCACCATTCTCGCTGTTACAAGTCAACGTACCATCAAAATGATTTTAAAGCTGTTATTTTAAGGTAAAATAGTTGCATAGTGTTGCTTAATTTAGTTTAGTAGTTTAGTAGTTAATTTATAGGCAGGATAGAAGGTAACCTAAAGGCACTTGTTTTTTTCTCAGAGCCGACCTTACGTTCCCCAGTTCAGTGTTTATGATACTAGACTCGTTCGAAATGAGCCAGGCCTGAGAAGAATCGATCACAGGTGATCGCCGTGCAATGCATGCTGGTTAGATTTGTGTCCGACTTGATCCCGACTTGCTCTGACATCATGTATACGTAGGCAATGCTAATCTCACGAGATCGTGGGCGGCCGTAGTTGCTCTCCACCGACTGCAAGACCCAGGGCATGATGGGGAAATGCCTGGCCGTCACTTGATCAAAGAGAGCTGATTGGTTTAGAAGTTGTCTCAACAATATGACGTTTCATAGAATTTTTTCATTTTTGTTGGAGAGATTTTGATTGAATTTTTCTGATTTGGAGGTTTATTCTGTTAACAGAATACATGTGTGGCTGATGGTGACATTTGTAGTCAGAAAGACTAAATACATTCATATTATAAACTCCATACAATATGTCATGGCTGTATTCTATTATACCCTATATTAACATTGGACTGGTTTGATTTAAGTATTTATCAATACACAAACTTCTGGGAAGGATGTGAGGATTCATGACATTCATGACAAGCCCTGACAATCTGAATATCTGACAGATCAAAAGTGTTTCCATCGTGTTTGTCTATAAATATTTTTAGTTTATTTATGCAGTTTGAGAGATGACATAAATAAAACAGCAGAAAACTGATATGATGATGATGTGCATGAGAATTTATGTAAAAGGAGGTTGAAGGATGAACAGAAATCACAGATCGCATGTATTGTGTTTTAATAGGCCATTCTGTAATAAATAAAACAATTGGACATGCAAACGGACTAATAAATGGGTCTGGTATAACATTTCAGTCAATCAGAATGACATCAAATGGGATGAGAGTGTTTCTGTGACTTCCTGTCCAACCTGACTGCAGCTTTTTCTTACAGTGCCCTGTAGCCGCTGCGGTTCATCTGGCACAGGCCTATTATTTCCTGTTGCAGATGAAGCCCCCAGTATTTACTTCTTAAGGACTGTAACCCAAAACTAAAATGTTATTTGACATTTAACACATTTTCAAGTTCATATGCAAAACAATTACTGTGAAGCAGTTGTTGGCAATGACATTCAATCATTCATACAATGCTCATACAATATGTGTAAACATCCATTTAAATGCCAAGGACCCCAACTGCTCCAGTGGAGCTGCTGTACTGGGCAGTTTCCAGTGGGGCTCAGCTCAACTGCGCAGAGCCTTACACAAGATGGACTACCTCCGAGCCCTTTTTCAGCCGCTATTTTATATCACAGTCTCGATTAGCCCACTACTTTTAAATGTTAGAATGCAAATCCCTGCCGTGCTGGGCTGCTGCACCGAGTCGAGCCAGTCCGGCACATGTATGGAAAGGTCCAACGGGTGTGAATATGTGTACTTGTGTGAATGTCATCAGGGCATGCATGCAAAAGAGAGCATTGCTCTCATTGAAACTCTCTGAATAAAATAAAGGTTAAAAAAGAGGAAAATTCTGCAGACAAACACAATAAGATCTAGTGTCCATGTTCTCATTTTATATTTTGCTTTTCTTTCAGCCACAGCTTCACAGCAGGAGACGGAAGCAGAGCCCAACTCAGATCCTTCAGTCAAGTCATCAGGCCACTCTCCTGCCACACAGACCCTTTCCTCAGCAGCAGGATCCATATCAGACAAAAGCAACTCCCCCACATATATGGACAAGAGCAAAGACAGTGCTGGGGTTACCGTGACCTAACTGCTACACTACAGATACACTCGCACATTTCGCAAAGACTGTGGGTTTGGCCCGTCAAACATAATTCTTGAAGGCCTGCGTCTCTGCGACAAATCACTTTTTATTTTTCAATTCCCATATGTACATCTGCTTGGTGGACTTTTTTTTGGGTTCATCTCTGTTTCCACAAGTCTGTGTTCAGGTGGTGTCACCATGTGAAAGTAGTTTGTCTTGAGAAATAAAATGTGAGTCTGTATGTTTTCATACTGTCGTTTTGTTAAAGCTCTGTTACCACTTTGTTTCAAGTCTGAGGAAGATTGTATCAACCCATAGAAAATTTGCTACAACAACACTTTCAATGCTGCTCTTAAGTACTTCATGGCCATTTTTATTTTGTTGATTGTTCTCCATACTGAGATGGAAAAAAAATTATAAAAAGCCATCAGCAGTTGATACTCTTTTATCATGTTTCCATCAGGAATTTTGAGTTATGCAAGTTTTATCTTTGTTTTTAATCCATGCCTGCTTTATGTCAACTGAGGTCTTTTGAGTAACGCAAGTTTAAACATATTTTCAACCATGTCCTCTTCATGTGAGCGATGGCATTTTTGGCTCATACCAGTTTTGTATTGTAGTTCCACATTGTATAGACCCACATAAAAAATATCTGTGATTTATTAAAAAGGACTTAAAAAAAATTGTACAAAGATTTTGTAAGAAAATACCTGAACAATATTTATAGTGTTATATGTTTTTATAGTATGTTTAATGAAATCACATTTCTATGTGTCTAAACAAAGTTATTTGACAATAAATTAACATGAATGTCAGCTCTGAGCGAAGTCTCTGTTAAACCGTTTATCCAAAGGTGATGTAAATCCTGATCGGAATGTGTCAAAGAACTGGGTAGGCATTAATAGAAACTGCATTTTTGGCTGGATATTTCCTGTGAGCATGTCTGTTTTGAGCTTGTGTCTCGTTCGTGTTTACATAGTGTACATATAATAAATGGGCTCGTGAAGAAAAAATAAAACTTCTCTGAACAACTTAGTACAGTGCACCTTGACTCATTTATAGTTGGTGTCGGACCTCTTTCTATCGAAATAGCCACAAATCAAACAATCACTGATCAACTGAGGATCTAATAGGAAACCACGGTGCTCTCTGAGTAACTCTCGCGAGATTACGTATCAGCAACGCAGAGAAAATGGAAGGCTGTGCTAGCTTGCTAACTGAGCGAATCGTTTAGTAACTGGAAACTAATCAATTGTATGCAAGGTATGGTTTCGATTTTCCTCACAGTGTTAGTGTACACGCGTGGTAGATTTAATTGTTGTGTTGGTATCATCGGAGACAATTAGCTGCACGGCTCTTTGCATTTATTAACGTTACCAGGTAGCGGTTAGCATAGAACAATGTCGACCCGCTGTGATACAGACTCGTTTTCTCCCTTTACGGAATAACCCTTGAGCGTTGGCGGAGTTATAAAGCAAATACGTTTCGTTTCTCCACTTTTACATCCGGTTGATGTCTTGTAACGTTAGTGAAACTAGTAAGGGCAGTTATACAAATGTATAGTATAGTGACACGGTGGAATGGCCACCTCACCTACTTATCACTTCTTGCTGACGAGTCTGCATAACCATCTGCGTCAGGCTGATTTTTCTGTATGTTTCCTGGTAGGACAAATTATTAGGCCTTAACACAATAGCCAACTAACGTGAAATCATGTCAACACTTAACAGATTTTGTAACTAACATGAATATAAGCGAAAATATAAATAAATATATTTTCCTCAACGATCCCCAAGGAATGGATGGACATGACTGCCATAGCAAATATTCATAATAGAGTTAAACTGTTAAGGTATGCATTTGCGGCTTATTATTTGGAGACAACTTGAATTAGCTCTGCACAATATATCGTTTTCGCATCCATATCGCAATGTGCCCATGTGCAATAGTAACACTGCAGAGCATGCAATTTGTAAATAAGGGGCATTAACTCAAACATATGCCACAACTTTTTTTTGCTGGTTGATACAAAATGAAAACTCACAAGGTTCTCATTTTCCATAGCTAATCTGTTTCTTTTTTAAGGCTGTTTATCACCCAACACGTAGATTAAGCACACAGTTTAGCATTGTTAGAAATGGTAAACTACATGTAAATAGCACCAAGTCAATTTGAAAAGTTTGTTAAGAAACCTGTTCTCTCCCCACTTCATGCCGGTGTTAGAGTTACATAGGCCTATGTAAAACCGAAAGTGGAGGAGTGGCTGAACCGACTGTGGTAAAAAATAGAAGCCCCCCCCCCCCCCACTTCTGTTTGTTTTGTTAGATGAGGATAGACTTTTTGATGTACCCAAAATGATGAAAATTGTGATTAACTGTGTATCTACATGAATAACACACTGCATGTATCTGGTGAAATTTCCTGTATTTTTTCATATCGCACTATATATATCGCAGAAATAATATAAGATATTGCAATGTCATTTTTTTCCAATATCGTGCAGCCCTAACTGGAATGACAATTTAAACGTTGTGAAAATAGGGGTTTGGCAGATACTGGTTTTTCTGCATTTAGCCCTCATCCAACTTACCCAGTAATTAACATTCCTTTAAACTTGTGTACTAACAAATTACATCATCTGTCTTTTGACAGCCTCGTTACCTATTGATGTCAGTATGGACCCAATGGAAAATATCATCATCACTGATGATGATTCAGGTAAAACTGATGCTTTAGCCTTTGCGTTGATTAAACAGGCAGACTGCTGCTATAAAAAAAACATGAGAGAGATATTGGTTGTGCTTTTGATAATCCTGTTTGTTCCTGTCTATTTATAGAGGAACAGCAGAACCAGTCAGAAGAGGCAGAGTCAAGTATTAGGCCGTCACTGTCTCAGGTTAAGAAGTCCTGGGGCTTCAGGCGGACAACCATCGCTAGAAGGGAGTTCTTGGATCAAGTCGGAGACCTAGCCCACAGTCCTCCACTTGTACGTAGAGGCAGAAGTCGTCGTACCTGCCAGACACTCCAGACCAATCCAGAAACCTGCGCCACCCAGAGAGCAACTTCTGCAACTAGGAGTGTTATAGATGACCTCGAGTGGTCTGCCCCATCCTCACCTGTATCAGAGGAGAGCAAACCAGCCTCAGAAGCTTTTGCAGGAGGGAGCCTTGACCCCAGCTTATGGCAAGATTTTGGGTCTGCCTTCCACACTGCTTTCTCACTGCTCGGTGGCAATGAGGGCTTGTCATTGGAAATGCCAGATACACTGGCAGTCCCTGACATTGTGGAAGCCACTGATGCCATCGAGCCTTCTCCTCCACAGGTTATAGATGAAACGGAGATGCCTGATAATATGGAATCTGCTGATGACATGGAGATTTCACAGCTTGTTGCTCCTGACATTGTGGCAGGAGGGGATATCGATGATGTGGTGTTGATCTCTGGTCAAGAAGAGGACAGTGATGAGATGACTCTGATACAGATTAAGGAGCAGCTGGCATCTAAAAGTAGGCAGGGAGACACAAGAGCTAGAGGGGGGAAAGGTGGAAGAGGAAAGGCCAGACGAAAGGGAAGAGGACGAGGGAGGAGAAAAGGTAAAGGAAGGGGCAGAGGGAGGGGCAGGGCAATGCAGCTTCAGTCGAGCATTACAGATGATGAAGACAACGATGACGATGTGATGATTGTTAATCCAACTGAACAACAGCTGCAAGAGGAGGAAAAGATAAACGATGCACACGGCCCTGCTGAAATAGAGACATCACCTGCTCACTTTAATATCAGTCTGAGTCCTGCTCAGCGATCAAGCTCAGACTGCATATACATAGAATCTGATTTAGACCAGATTACTGATGCAACTCCTGGCCAGTATGAAGACGCCCCAGAGGAGCAAGAGGAGGAGGAGGAGGAGAAGAAAGACAATATTAATGAAGGAGAGCATCCAGGCACATCGGACTCTAAGGGTTATGACTCCAATGCTCTGTACTGCATCTGTCGTCAGAAACACAATAACAGGTACACGCTCATTTCTCGTAACAAGATCTCTAGGGCTTCGGAGATTTGAGCACTTCAACCATCTGTCAGTTTCACTTCCTGAAATCTGTTTGTTCCCTGCTTCTAGGTTCATGATCTGCTGTGACAGTTGCCAGGAGTGGTTCCATGGCAGCTGCGTTGGTATCAGTGAGACAGAGGGCCGTAAGATGGAGAGGAGAGGGCAAGAGTACATATGCCCCCCATGCACTACAAAGAAGCAGAGCCAACTCCAACCTGAGCTTCGCCCTCAGCCCGAGCCCGAGCTCAGCTCTTCGAAATGTTTGACACAAAGTCCCTCTGGTGAAGAAGTTGAGGGCCTTGACAAGCAGCAGGCCCTCAAGGTTAGAATAGCATTTGGATTGCCAGTGATCTCCCAGGCTCAGTTACAAGAAATACACATGGCTTTTTATTATTATCAAAATATTTGTATTGATTTTCACATTAGATATGTATTTACAGTGTCATTCGATGCTCTGAAATAAATATATAACCATAAAGACCTACAGATAAAACATTCAGTGCATACCATAAAATGCAAAAAGCAAAGCAATGATACCAATATGCAAATACACAAATAACCCCCCCCCCCCCCAAAAAAAAAAGGGGTGGGAAGGGGGATTGGCTACCTTGTATTATTGGAGGAGAACTCCATCTTTTGCATGATGGATGTCTGGTCTAGCGGTCTAAGATGAGACTCTGGTTTCAGGAGAATGAAGTAGTGGTGGTGGAGGAGGAAGAGGAGAAGGAGGCTCCTGTGATGAGGCCAGAGCCTGAACCCGAAGCTGAGATGAAGATGGATGGCTCTTTTCCTCTGTGCATTGGGCCCGGGTGCTCCAGACAAGCCCTACCGGACTCTGTTTACTGCGGCACTGACTGCATCCTTCAGCACGCTGCGTACACTATGAAGACTCTTTCTGTCCCTAAGGTGCCCAAGTCCAGGGGACGGGCACAGAGAAAAGCTGCAACTGCCAGACCCACTGCAAAGGTCAGTAATTTCTGTAATTGGTTTTAATTTTAATTTGTATACTATGAAGTATCATTAGTTCTGACAAATCTTTTCATCACAGGGTCAGAGGTCTGGGAGGATGTCTAAGAGATTAGCAGAAAAAGCTGAGGAGGAAAGTGAAGAGGAGGAGATGAAGGAAGATGATGGAGGGCAAAAGGAGGCTGCGTCTCCCTCACCCTGCGACCCCAGTCTCACAGAAGTTCAGGCCACTTCTCTGCCGTCATCTAAGTTTTACACAGTGTGTACGTATCATTCGCTACTCATACACATTAAGGTCATACAGCAGTTTACACATCATGCATAAAAGGGCCTCTGTTGGCATTACAGATTTTCCTTCCTCTTTGAATCATGGCACTATGTAACACAATCATACACAAGCACGCACACACTTCAACTCATACACACACTCTCTCTCTCTCTGGGATGACTGATGAGTATCAGGGGTCAGCAGTCGGTAAGTATGTGCACTTTCGTAGTTTTTTTGATTCCAAACACCCAAAATGTGCGTCTTGACTAGTCAGGATTCTGTATTCGACTAGACACACTCCTTTGAACAGTCTCATAACTGAAAACTGCTTGTGCAACACACAGCAACTGTTTGTGGTGTAGTGTTGGGTGGTCAGGGTGCTTTTCTGCATTTGGTAACAGTGTATTGAAACACTGCTCCGATGTTCAGTTTGTCTGACCTTGCAAAGGTCTCTTTCAAACTCAAAAGGTTCTCACTGAAGAATAAACGTGCTGCAGAATGTGACAATCAGTCACTGAATGATGAACACGAGTAGGAAGAAGCTTTAGTTGGTGAAAAGGAAAGCTTAACACATCAATCCTTTTGTCTCTTATTCTGGAAACATCCTTACTGTGCCAGCGTTTGTGAGTATGAAGAATACAGTCAAGCTTTAGCGTATGTTTCTCACCATAACTTACAGTGCACATGCAGCATGTTTTCACATGTTCAGCTCACAGCCAACAAAAAACACATACACAACATTGCGTTTCATTTTAAACATTGAACCACATCATTCTATTTTTTTATTTTCTAATAATCAAATTAAAAACTTTTAAAATCAGATATTCCAAAAAACGTTTAAACTCTTTAACATCCCATCTCAGATGTGTAGACATTTAAAGATTTTTTTTTTGGTCAAACAACTGTGTAAAAGCTCAATTTAGATTATAATTTGGTTCAGGGATTCTGTATGTAATCCAATTGAATACCAAAGTTTCCACTGCATATCTGGCTGTGCTGGAAAGATGGCCATACATAGCCACAAAGAAAAGCTTTATGCACACTCCATTTTCTTACATACCACATACTATACACACGACGACCTGCACACTTTGCTCTGTTACAGAGTACATACTGCATGCCTGAAGCTGGTCTATGCCCAAATGTTAGTATTAAAATGGAGTGCACATGTCCGAGTGAAGCTGTTCTTTTCTCAATATTTAGGAAATGAAATGTTCGGGGTTTTTTTTTTTTTTGCAGGAATAGTCAGAAAGGTTCTTGAACCTCAAATCAAGCACTGCTTTGGATAGTTTGATTGTTGATTGACCTTTACTGCTTTTGAAACAAGAGACAATAGAATTATATTAATCTAAACAAAGAAACAAAGCTCAATTATTCAAGACGTGTTTTCTGAGTGTTGTGAAAAAGTATGCATCTTTTGTCAGTCCACCTGCTGCAGCTGAAGAGAGCTGGTGTAATAGTAAAGCTTCATAATAACATCTACAGCAACACACTACAGCATGTGTTCCGCACATCAAACTCCTCAGTACCACTGAATACATTGGTTTGTTTCATGAAGACTACTTAATGATGTTGTAGTGCCACGATGTTGGCAAGGCACATCAACTCTTCAAACCTCATGGTTTTCTCAAAAGTGGTTCGTCTTTTCAAACGGGGACCTTGATGTTCAAGCACCAGCTGTTTCTCCCTCACAGACAACACAATCATTAATACCCTTATGCCTCTAGCTACATCTCAGTTTGTTTTGTTTTTTTGTTTTTAAAAAAAACTTTTTGGTAGTTGCATAAACGTTCATTAAGTACATTGAACTAATTGCTGCACTTAATCCATGAAATGCACTTCATAACATACATACAGCATAACATTTTACAACTTTACTTGTCCCTGTGTCACGCTTAAACAACTGTATCTCAGGTGTTACAACCCAACTCGCTAGGGGGAAGGGAAGCAACATAAAAACCAGTTGTTCTTGGTTAAATTAAAGTTATTTATTGACAAGGAGTTCAGTATTAGTTTACAAACAAAAAAGTGAGGTAAAACTACAACAGAAAAGGTCCGGTGGATGCTCCTCAGATCAAAGAAAAATATAAAAGAGGACTCTCAAAACCTAGAGCTAAATATCTAAAAGAAAACGAAAAAGATGAAAATAAAACCTTACTATCTATATCTCTTTTCAAAGGAAAACAGAAATGGAACAGCACCCCTGCACCTAGTGTGTCTAAACAAGTAACTCATCTACGTGAGTTTGCGAGGCCAGTTTTTAAAACCTTAACCTGGCCTAGTCCTGGTAGTTACAAGTGCCTCAGTACTATACTCAAAATCACCCAGCAAATCAACGAGGGGCACAGTGGCGAGCTGAGCAGGCTTTTAACCCGTGGTCCCCAATTGGTTCCCACTGATTGGGCGGCTGCTCCAATCAGGATCTTCAACTGGTTGGGGAGGTGGACTGGGTGGATGTTTGGGGCAGGTGCAACCCTAATCCCTTACAGGAGACCACACATCCTAATTTGCATACTCAACAAATGCGACAAGAAAGGTTACTTCACATGGGGGGGGGGGGGGCAAGCCTGCAGCCGTAACACAGGGAAGAATTTTACATCAGATCTCTTGATGCTGCAACTTATAACTCCTTATCCATCAACACTCAAACACACTCTTGGATCACTTGTTGCAAAGTTTAGCCTGCATAGGATTCTGAATGAATAGGGACTGGGCAACTGGTACGGAGGAGGAGGAGGAGTTGACTTCTTGCTGCTGCAGAGACACACAGGAGACTGGAGGATTCATCAGTGCAGATGCTAGAATGAGGTTCCACCTGAAGTTCATCGAACGTGAAGGGAAGATTTGTTGTCACATGCATGAAGATGACTTTGACGAGTCAGCTGGCCACCATCAGAAAAATATGCTCCATCTTTCTGACCCTCTGAGAAAAGTCTTCACCCTACTGGAAATGAAGAAATCTTACAGTTCACTACACATGCATACAAACTTTAGGGATGAAGGATATGCATCTTTTTAGTCATTGAGTGTAAATAGCCCTACTTGGGTCATATAGAGTCATTTTATTTCTGTTAATGAGGAGGAAAATAATGGTATGCATACATCCCCTACACCTTATGTTTTTGCTTTCACACTCCTACAGATCCCCATTTCTCTTTATATTTGTACAAACAAACAGCAGCAAACATCTGTTTTCTAAAACTAATCATTTTGTGATTTCCTGACCCAGTGTCAGCTTCAATGCCTCTTTTTCCCAACCTTTACAACTAGTGTGGAATTTAAATTTTGAACAGCAGCAGCTTCATCTTACACTGACAAGTACACTATATAAACAAAAATATACAACACAAAAGTATACAATTATAGGTTCTTGATTATCAGATGACACAGATGCCAGAATGGTATAATACTTACGTCAATATGCTGTAACAGATTTTACACCGTTTAGATTTGTAGGCATTAACAGCACTATTCACATTCACTTAATCTCTCATTTTATTCTGAAAGCTTACGACTTAAACATATAAACCTGCCATGTTTACAGAACTCGTTACTCGACTATTGAGTATTGAATATTGTGGAAGGCTGTTAAAAGTAAACAAAAGTCAAGCAAGTTTAATTGCTATGAGGTCAATTAGGACCCCTGCCACCCCACAAAAAGAGACAATTGAATAGTTTTTTAAATGCAGTATATCTTAAGCTGGTCCTTCATTCACAGGGCTGCCCCTGGCCACATTTGGGGGGGGGGGGGGG
>JBBPCS010000480.1:11379797-11413613 GCA_037974645.1 Hollardia meadi | reverse complement strand
AGTATTGAGTGCATAAATGAACATACTTTTCAGAAGGTCGACATTTCTGTATTATAAATCCTTTTTTTGATTGGTCTCATGTAATATTCTAATATTTTGAGATACTGGATTTTCATGAGCTGTAAGCCGTAATCATCAAAAGTAAAACAAAAAAAGGCTTGAAATATTTTACTTTGTGTAATGAAACTAGAATATATGAAAGTTTCACTTTTTTGAATTAAATTACGGGAAAAAAATGAACTTTTCCACGATATTCTAATTTTTCAGATGCACCTGTATATGATCCAAAGTCTCCCTTAACATGAAATATTGTTTGCCAAAGGTACAACACTTATGACTTCAGAAACATTTAGAGTGACATTAATCCACCTGATTAACCTTCATAAAGTGTTACAAGGACACTGTATTATTATAAATGGAAATCATGAAAATATATTTTAATGTGGAAACAAACTGGATAAAGTCACTTGGCCAAATTTACTCAGTTTTATATAATCTAGAGTGGTAGTCATTGAATTATTCAGTAAAAAATAGGAAAGCACACCAGTTAATATTAATGCTAAAATGTTATGTTGTGTTGTAACATTGCAAGTATGTGTATACCAGTTGTACTGTTTTATAAATCAGAAGAAAATATGAAATTGGCAAGAAAAGGGGTAGTTATATTTCCACTGGTCATTGTAGTGGAGGAGTGTGATGGGAAAAATAGGCATTAGTTCATTTATTAGTTATTTATGCAAACTGTTTATAGGTCAATTTTTGCCTCTAGTTTCAAGTAATAATTTTACAGTCATGAAATCACCATGACTTGGCCCGATCTGTAATTTTCCAAATATATCACTCACATGTTTATTCAATTATTCACATATTTGTTTGCAGATGGATAATAAGCATTTCGGTTATTTCTCAACTGATCATAATTTCAAATACGGGGTGACTGGGAAATGGAAATGTTTATAAACATTTCACAACCAAAAACATTAAGAACTTATCTTAAGATGTCATCTAGGGTTGTGTTATTTATTTTAGGTGGGAAAAATCAGATATTTGTTTTTAATTATGGATAGCAAATCAATAAGAAACTTTGATTACTTATTTGTTTTTTTAAATTGAGACTGATTTGCATATCTTGTGACAAGTTGTTTTATGTCACAGTACTTAAAATCACAAAAAGCCCTACTGTTTTTTTTTCTAACAGCTAAAATGGACAGTAAACAGGTAGAGGCTGACACTGAAGATGTAACTCCTTCAGAACAGCCTCCAGAGGACTCTTCTACAGATGCTGCTTCCTCTTCCCAGCCTGCCACTGAGCCAGCCACGCCACAGAGCCACTCTCCAGAAAAACCAAAGGAGCCAATCAACAATAGTGTGTCGAAGCAGGAGTCTGCAGACTCAAATCCCAGTATACCACCCAACCCAGAAAAATCTACTCTCTCTCCAGCCCCACAATCCCCATCCACCTCAGCCCCCAGACATCATGAAACAGGGGCCCTTATGGTCACTAAGACCACGTACGTCATACCAAAGAAGCAGTCTATGCCCCAGCCTCTGTCCAGCCATGTGCCAGCCTCAGCATCATGCCAGAAGCCTTCTTCAGCCCCAACGCTGCTGAATGAAACCAGAAATCTTCTGGTGCCACCTGCACCTAGTGCTCCCTCCTCCAGACCCTCTCAGCCCAATAACCAGGTCAGACAGAGCATCCAGCGATCCCTCACCAGCATCCTGTTGAAAAGGTGAGAACTCTCTTACATGCTTATATGAAAGCTTCAGTCTGGGATTTTTTGATAAAGCAAAATATTGTCATATACACATACTCCTGATGAATCTGACTTGAATCTGAAATGAGCCCTATGAAATATTTAAGTGATGGTGGTAGGAGCCATAGTAGTGAAATCAATATTTTGAAACATGTATAAAAACATTAGAAGCATGCAATAACATATTTTAACCTCCGGCATCAAGGGGAGGAAGGTACATCATGAATTCATTGCCATTTATTTTAGTACCAGGTTTTTATTATTACAGTGTGTCTTTACTGTCCAGATCACATACATGTGACAGTCATTAGCATTTAGTAAACAGATTTTGGCAGTAGTACGATACTATAAATCTGTAAGTAAACTTATACTGTAGGTATCCTTCACACAAACAAGGCTATTTTCATGACATACACTCCATGAATATATTTCTGGCTTTTGTACTTTTACAGTAATGAAAATGTAAACATTTTTATCTCAGTCTGTTAGAGCAGTGATGCACAACAATCTTGTTGACTTAACTTCCTTTTCATTTCTCAAGGGTGTGTGATTGTGAGGATTTGGAGATGTCTGAGAGTGAAGTTGCAAAGCTTGTGGCAAGCATTGAGATGGAGATGTTTGACATATTTCGCAACACAGACAGCAAATATATGAACAAGTACAGAACTATTATGTTCAACCTGAAAGACCCAAGAAACAAGGTTTGTTCAAAGTTTATAAAGCCCATTATTTTGTTGAGAACTTACCATACATTTGAATACTACTGTCAGTATTGCAGAAATTTGTACAGTAATGTTTTTTAGGAGGGAGTCATAGTTACTTTTTTTTTTTTTTTAGCAAACTGACAGTCCAGTTATGGGTTTTCTTTAGGGCTTGTTATATCGAGTGGTTCGTGGAGAGATCAGTCCCTTCAGACTGGTCAGGATGAGCCAGAAGGATATGCAGGCAATCAAGGCATCAGAGCCAAGTGCAAAAGAAACAACAGAGGTAAAGTGTGATAGATATTAAACACAACAATGAAGACAAAATCTGATAATTTGCTAGAACTTGTTATCAGGCCTCAGAAGCAAGCTTATTCTTCCACTGCTTGTGTGTATCTAGGTTAAGGATGCAGCTGCTAAAGCGACAAGTTCACTGCCGAAGCCTGAAGCAGTGAAAATTGATTTGCCCAGTTTGAATCCTGCTAGACCTGATAGAAGCACGGTGTGTACTTATCTCATTTGCATTTAGTTGGTAGAATTTAAATTTAAAAAGTTGATATTGTCATTATATTGTGTCGGTATATGTTGCTTCCCAGGAACAGAAGAAAAGTCTTCCTGCTCCTGCTCTTAAGACCAGAACAAGCCAACCAAGTCAGAGCAGCGCTCTGCCAGATATTCTTACCTGTATGCTTAAGGATACAACATCAGAGCACAAAACTCACCTCTTTGACCTGAAATGCAAGATATGCACAGGTAAATCAAAAAGATATTTTACAATAGTTGTGCAATACCTAGTAGACATTATTATCTAATGACCTACCATTGTTACTTTTAGTTTTTCAAAATAGATTATTATTTCTTCCCAAAGGTCAAATACCAGCTGGTGACGAAGAGGAACCCTCAAAGAAAAAACCTAAGGTTTCTGAAATAAGAGATAAATATGAACCCCCTTGGAGAAAGTCTGCAGGAGATGACTCTCCTCTGCGGGCGCCACCTGATTCACCTGACATGGATTCTCCAACATCATCTCTAATGGATCCTTCTTCTCGCCTGACTATTGACTCTCCAGTATTGACTATAGTAGAATCCCCTGCTTCCCCCATAATGGATTCTCCAGCCTCCCCTACTTTAGAGTCTCCTGCTTCCCCTGTCATGGAGTCCCCTGCCTCCCCAACTCCAGAAACTCCTAAAGCTACTATAACAAAGAGAGCATATACACCAGTTGTAATTCCAGCAGTCTCCACAGTAACCATCACAAGGCGTGACCCGCGCACTGCAGCAAGCAGGTTCTCTGGTCCGTCTAGTGGCACCTCTGGTCCCAGTAACACAACCAATAACCAATCAGTTGCCTATTCTCCCCTAAAAGAGACTAGATTGGCCCTGCCCTCAGCACCAGCCTCCTCACAACCACCAACAAAAACATTACCTAAATCTATCTTAATGAAGCCATCTTCCTCTGCAGATCCCAGACTCTATGGCACTTCCTCAAGGTATTTAAAGAACTGTTGGAGTATAAAGCACATAAGATAGAATATAATTAAGTATACACTTGGGCAAACTCAGTATAACGTGTGGTTATGATTGTTGTGTGTTTTTGTGGTTTGTGTCTCAGGACTGTGATATCGGAATCCCCAGCTGATGATGAGACTACACAGTTCTTGGCTAAGCAAGACATAGTGTGGAAAGGCTTCCTAAATATGCTCACTGTCGCAAAGTTTGTCACCAAAGGATATCTGGTTTCAGGATCTGTTGAAAATCTTAAAGCGGTATAGTACAACAACAATAACTTTAAAATTCACAGAACTATATCAAAAAGATCTGTCATTGTTATTAGTTGAATTGACAAAGATATACTTTTTTTTCCTTGTGTGTAGGATCTACCTGATACCATACAAATTGGAGGACGAATCATGCCTGAAACAGTTTGGGACTATGTTGCAAAACTAAAGACCTCTGTTACAAAGGCAAGCAGCAGATACAGTATTTATTTCTGTGTCATTTAAAATGCTATTGAAAATCAGTATTTCACATCTTTATTTGTTTTTCTTTGTTTATTAGGAGTTATGTGTGATCCGGTTTCATCCTGCAACAGAGGAAGAAGAGGTGGCCTATGTCTCCCTGTTTTCCTATTTCAGCAGCAGAGGTCGTTTTGGTGTAGTCGCCAATGGCAGCCGTTCGATCAAGGATTTATACCTTGTCCCACTCAGTGCAAAGGAATCAATCCCATCCATACTACAACCTCTTGAAGGACCAGGTGCGATAATGCTTTGACTACTACTTATAGTCTTTATATAATGAATGTTTGCATTATTGGGCTTGGGCAAGAACCTACTGTATATTAACACCCACAAGGCTCAACAGTAACAGCTTATATTCAGGCTGCATCTCACCAAATGAACAATCTTTCACCTTTAATAACGTTACAAATCATCTATTGTAAAAAGTGACAAATGGTACCAGTAAAACACCATCACTCACTTCAATATCCAATGATAAAGCAATCTACTTCTATAAAATGTTGCACTTAATGCGTTCAAACAAGTTGTTACATTCAAATTAACATTATTTTGTGATTTTGTTTTTTTTTATCAAAATGTATTCAGGTTGTTCTCCAGGAAAATGTCTTTAGCTGATAATACAGGCACCAGCTGGCAGAGGTGTTTACTAGTTTACATTTACATTTTACGTTTATCCACTTTGAGTTTTAAGGTTCAGTTGTTGTTCTGATTTTGCTTTGTTTTAATTTTTGGTGTCAGCTCAGCTTTTAGTTTGTCATAATTATTGGTGTGTCTGAGTTTTTCTGCAATTATTGGTAAATCAATTCAGCCTTGATGAAAAGTCCTGCATTTACACCCATATATTTTGTGAATCTGAAAAATTATCTAACCTTTCTACCAACATTATCAGTTAAGCCATTTGAGGCAGCCATTTGGTAGTATTTAAATTAGACTTGTTCAAATGATCTATTCATCTCACTTTTCTTTATTTCACAGGGCTTGAAAAAAAACGGCCCAATCTTCTTCTGGGTCTGGCAATCATTCAGAAGACAAAGCGTCCAGGAAGCTTTCCTCAGGAAATTGAAGAGAAGAGACCCAAAGTACATTTGTCCAAAGACCCAACATGGATCCCAAAACCTCCAGTCCTCTATGGTTCTGACAAATTGGAGATATTCCAACCCTACGATCCAGAGACTCCTGCTAACACCACCCCTCCTGGTTCACCATCTTGTCCTGGGTCACCATCGGAGTCTTCCTCTTCTGGTTCAGTTACCATACCATCTCTTTTAACTTCCATTAAAGCAAAACCTCCTGTTTCTACCTCAGCCACTGCTGCTGACACTCAGTCCACCTCTAATAGCATCTCTGATAAGAATCCCATAACAGCATCCAGTGATAAGACGCCACTACAGACTATCTTGAACAGTTTGTTTGGCAACAAGCAAACTGACTCCATGGTCTCTACTGATGGAAGTTCTACAAAAACAACAGGTAGTGTTAAGAAGCTTCCAGTGTTTTCTCAGGTGTCTGGACCAATGGTAGACCCAATTGTCCAACAATATGGACAGAAATCCAAAGTCAAACAAATTGAAGAAGAAGAAAATGACTTTGACCGACCATACGATCCAGAAGAGGAATATGATCCAGCAGTGGGATATGGAATGGTTGCTTCACAGAGCATAGAAAAAAATGAGGAAGATGGCACTGCAGTATCGTGCTTTGTAGACGATGATGTGGCCTATGATCCAGAGGACGAGACTATCTTTGCAGACATTCAAAGTGATATTGCAGCAAAGCCTCCTGTTCAAAGTCAGATTTCAGATTCCCCTTCATACTCTACCCCAATTTCCACCCAGGCTGTCACACCAACTCCTACTTCCACTACAATGCAAACTTCTTCCCCAGGTGGAGTAACGCAGAACCTTCCTACAGGCACTGTGGTTGTCTCAGCTGCAACACTGACTGAACAACAGCGGATGCTTGAGGAGCTTAATAAGCAAATTGAAGAGCAAAAACGGCAGTTGAAGGAGCAGGAAGAGGCACTACGCCAACAGAGAGAGGCTGTGGGTATGTTCATGGCTCACTTTTCTGTTTCTGATACCCTGATGTCTCCCCCACAAAAATCTTTGCCTCTCAGTCAACTGTCATCTCTGCAAGGTGGCATAATGGAAACAGATTCAAGACCGTCAGAATCAACAGAGAAGACCAGCAACCTTACAGAGACTGTGGACAGTTCAAATGTGGATTCGCAAACTGTTAAGCTGGAAGACACAACTACCATCCCTAATTTAAAAAATGATACAGATACTGTTACAGAGCAAGATGAAACACAGGAAAATGTTAAGGAAAGTGACAGGTATTCCTCTGCTGGAGAGATTGAAGATTCTGATGTAGCTTATGATCCTGAGGACGAATCACTTTTTAATGAAATTCAAGAGGATGTATTTCAAGGAGGCAGTAAAAAGACTCGTGATTCATCTTTGTCTAGAACCGGGCATAGTGCCTCCCACAAGGGCACTCCTCAGAATTCATACCACAGCAGAAAGCGAAGGCTCTCACCAAAGAGACGAAGTCATCGTGAAAGGGACCGCCATAGAAGTCCTTCAAGAAAGTCACAGCGTCGTTCTCCTTCACATTCCCAGAGACGTAGAGAAAGGGATAGACACAGAAGAAGTGAAAGGGACAGGTCCAGGCATAGAACTAGAGACCACTCTGAACGGCAGGGTCGCCATCATAAAGATCATACTGCCCGCCTGCATTCTCATGGGCGTAGAAGATCCCCATCATCTCTTAAACAAAAAGATTCTGTGTCCCTTTCACCAAAACATCACAGAAGACCTTCCCCTAAACTCCTTGAGAAATCATCCACATCGGTTAGTATTAAAAATGACCCTGATGGACATCAGTTAAAATGTAATCTTGATCCTGATGAAGACAGTTCAGCTTATTCACACGAACTTCTTCACAATGTGAAGCTTGAAATTTCAGAGCCGCCAACATCTGAGGAGTTTCAAAACAATTCAGTCAGTGACCATGATGACACAGCTAGAGGTTCTTCTACACAATTGGATAAACCCTCTCAACAGGAAACTCTGGTTGAAAACAAAATTGAAAGTACAGTTCCTCTAAGAGAAATTGATCCCCCAATTCGAGACTCTCCTCAGAGCCCTGATCCAGAGCCGCAGTTTGTGAAACCTATCAGCATAGAAAAGAGTGTCTATGTTAAGACAGAGAAAATAAGAGATCCTGAGACATATACCAGTGTCTCAATGCCACTTGATGAAGTTGAAAATAAGTGCCTGCCTATTGGTGGTCAAGCAACCTTGTCCAATATACTGTGGCCTGCTCTCGGAGGTCCAGTATCAAATGTTAGAAATTTGGATTTTAGAGCCCTAGATCTACAGGGTTCAGGTGTCAGAGATCAAGGTATGATTGAAGCAGACAAAAAGATAAAAGGTGAGGGTCAAGGCTTAAAGCATCCAGAAATACTGGTTAAACAGGGAAGACATTCAAATCCAGCCACAGGCTCAAATATTCACAGCTCAGGACCTGAAATGGACCCTGTGACAAAGCACCCGGGACCTGGTAAAAGTAGTCCAGGTATTAGGAATCCAGGGCCAGATATAAAAGAACTTTCACACTGGGGGCCACAGATATATCTAAGAGAAACAGGAAATAGATTCCCAGGGCCTGATATGAGAGTGTCAAGCATGCAATGCATAAGCTCCAGCATTTCAATTCCTGGTCCACACATACAAAACATGCAGGGTACAGACACAAATATGAGCGAAGCAGGTATTCAACATCACAACAGTGATAGAATTGCTTTGGGGCCAGTCGTGAGATGTTTGGGGATGAGGAGTCTAGTGCAATATATGGAAAGCTCCAGTATGCAAGGCGTGAACCCAGAAGTAAAATGTCCAGGCTCTGATATGAGATGCAATGAACCAGAAATGAGAGGGCAAATGCTTGTGCCAGCTGTTACAAATTCACATATGGAAGGATCAGGTCTACAGAATGAAAGGAGAGATCAGGTCATGAAGGGCCCTGTGTTAGATAGACCTGACAGAAGAGGCTCAGGGCCAAGGGAGCCTTTATCAGCTATGGATCATCCAAGTCCAAATGCAAGAAGGCAGGTGGTAGTTGATGAGAGAAGAAGCCAAGATGTTAGTTGTCTACAGAAAGGTTTACTGTGTCTTATGACAGAGGAGCATACATCGCAGCCAGAAAACCCAAATGGCAGGCCAGGTGTGATGGAAATAGGGAGGGATCAATCTTCTGGGGGTCCACAAATAGAAGATAGGGCCCCAGATATAGGAAGAGTTAGAGGCCAAAATAGTAGAGGTGAAAGTCCAGATACTGGGGGTATGAGTTTAGCTATGATGGGTGAATTTGTAAGAGATCCAAGTCCAGGTACATCTTTTGTGGGCTCAGGAAGAGTTCAAAGACAATCAAGGCAAGATGGCAGTCCAGTTTTAGAGGAAAGGGGCCCTCGGAAAATGGATTTTCCGCGACACAGAAAAGATGCAGACATGAGCATGGTGGGTTGTGGTAGAGGAAGGAGTTTAGATTCAAATACATGTATGGGTTCAGATAGTACAGTTCTAAGAGTGGCTAGATTATCCCCAGCAATGACAGATGATAGGCAGGGCCCACAGAGAGGCCGAGATGTACCCATGACGGGGCCTGGGTCAAACATAAATTTTGAAAGTAGTGGGTCTAACATGTCCTGCAGTGGACAAGACAGTAGTGGGCCTAGAAAACATTTAATGGGACCACGGCCAGATATTAGGGCTGAAAGGAGTGTGCATGGCCCTGGCTTGAGAGGATCAGATAGTACGCATGAATTAAGAAGGCCAGATATTACAGAAAGAAGTTATATGGGGCATGGTCAAGATATGGATAGAATGGGTGGCTCAGATGCAAGGGGTGATAGAAGTGATTCACATGCAAGGAGTTCAGGCAGAGAAATTGGAGAAATGGGTTCAGACAAGAGGGATGCAGACATGCAAGGAAGAAATATACAGGGTCTACAGGTAGATAGGAGAAGTGAACAAATGAATCAAGAGGACAGATTTTCCATTACAAACATTACAAATCCAGATTGGAGAGGTCCAGGACCTGGTCTTGTTGGGCCTGGTGTGAGGGGTCAGAGGAGCCAAAATATAGGCCTAGGTCCACATATGAGGGATCCAGATTGGAGTGGCCCAGGAGCAGACATACAAGATGATTGGAGAGGACCAGAAAAGAGAGGAGCAGAACTGGTCAGGGAAGGGACATTTATTCAAGATGAATGGAGAGTCCATCAGGCTAATCAGAGAGGTCCAAATATTGAGGACCTGAGGCATGACAGGAGAGGATCGGGGGGTCCAGATTTCATGGCATCAGGACCTGATATAGAGGTCCCAATGCACGACAGGAGAAGACCAGGAGGTCCAGATTTCATGGGACCAGGACCTGAAATAAGAGGTTCTAATATGGAGGTGCCAATGCATGACAGGAGAGGACCAGGAGCTCCAGATTTTAGGAGACCAGAGCCTGAAAGAAGAGGTCCAATAATTGACAATCAAGGACCTGGCATGAGAGGACCAGGGGGTCCAGACTTTGTGGGACCAGGCTTTGAAAGGAGAGGTCTACTTATGGAAGGCCCTGGGCCTAATAGGAGAGGACCAACAGGTCCAGATTTCAGGGGACCATGGCCTGACAGGAGAGGTCTTGATATGGAGGTTTCTGGGACTGACAGGCAAGGACCTCAAGGTCCAGATTTCAGTGAACCACTGCCTGAAGGGAGGGGTTTATCTATGGAGGGTCCTGGGCCTCCCGAGAGAGGACCTGATGATCCTGATTTCAGAGGACCAGGACCTGATAGGAGAGGTCCTGGAGGTCCAGAACACAGGGGACCAGGACCTTATAGGAGAGATTTATCTATAGAGGGTCCTGGGCCAGATAGAAGGAGCCTTGGAGGTCCAGATTTCAGAGGACCAGGGCCTGATAGGAGAGGTCCTGCTATGGAGGCTCCAGGACCTGACAGAAGAAGACCAGGAGGTCCAGATTTCAGAGGACCAGGACCTGATAGGAGAGTTCCTTCTATGGGGGGTCCTGGACCTGACAGGAGGGGACTTGTAGGTCCAGATTTCAGAGGACCAGGGCCTGATTGGAGTGGTACTCTTATGGGGGGTCCTGGACCTGACAGGAGGGGACCAGGACGTCCAGATTTCAGTGGACCAGGGCCTGACAGGAGAGTTCCAACTATGGGTGGTCTGGGGCCTGACAGGATTGGACCTGGAGGTCCAGATTTCAGAGGACCAGAGTCAGAGAGGAGAGATCCTGTTATAGGTGGTCCGGGGCCTGGCGGTCCAGATTTCAGTGGACCAGAGCCTGAAAGAAGAGGTCCTGTTAGGGGGTATGTGGGACCTGAAAGGAAAGAATCAGGAGTTCCAGATTTTAGTAGGCCAGGACATGAACGGAGAGCTCACACTATGGATAGTCAAGAGCCTGATAGGAGAGGACCAGGAGATCCAGATTTCCATGGACAAGGGCCTAAAAGGAGAGGGCTGGTCCTGGATGGACCAGGGCCTAACAAGAGAGGACATAGCGGTCCAGACTTAAGAGGGCCTGGGTGTGATTGGAGAGGTCTCTCTATGCAGAGTCAAGGGCCCGACAGGAGAGGACCAGGAGATCAAAACACTGGTGGACTGGGTCCTGACAAGAGAGGACCATATGTGAGGGGTCCTGGGCCTGATTTTATAGGACTGGTGCCTGAACAACCTGGTCCAGGACCTCACACTAGAGGACAGGGAGGACCACACCTAAGGGGTTCTGAGTCAGAAAGTGGATATCAAAATATGGAGGGCCCAGGGACTGACAGGAGAGGTCCAGATATCAGGGGACCAAGGCCAGAAAGACCAGATTCTGGTATGGAGTATCCAGGGCCCAATAGAAGAGGGCCAGGAGGTCCAAACATGAGGAGACCAGGGCTCCAGCATTCAGGTCAAAACATGGAGGGCCCAGTGCCTGACATGAGAGGTCCAGAAGGTCAAAATTTCAGAGGACCTGGACCAGAAAGAAGACCTCCAGAAGTGGAGGGAACAGACAATAGCAGGGGTTTTCCAGGAAGGCCACAGTTTAAGGCTCCTGAGCCAGAAAGAAGACCTCCAGAGATGGAGGGCAGAGAGTCTGATACCGGAGGTCCACACTTCAGAGGAGTGAGACCTGAAAGAACTGCCATGGCAGGTCCTGCACCAGATAGGAAAGGTTTAAGAGGTCCAGATTTTAGAGGATCAGGTTGTGAAAGTAGTGGTCCAGACATTAAGGGCCCAGGACCCGATAGACAAGAATCAGGAGGCACAAGGTTCAGAGAACCTGGGCCTGAAAGGAGAGGTCCAGATATTGAGAGCCCAGGAACTGATTGGAGAAGATCAGGTGGTCCAGGACCAGGCATCAGACAGAAAGGTCAAAATAAACAAGGTCAGAGACATAGAAGAGATCAGTGGGAGGGGGCTGACTTTGGAGGGTCAGAACCTATCCAAGGAAATCCAGATCCAGAAGGGCGAGGACCTGATAGAACGGGTCAGAACTTAAGGGGTCCAGGGCCTATGAGGAGAAACATTAGAGGACCAGGGCCAGATATGAGCAGTCCAAACCAGGGAGAGAGATGGAAAGGGTCAGACTTCAAGGGTCCCACACCTGATAGGAGAGACACACACACAGAGGAACAATGGTCAGATGGAAGAGGGCACAGTATTGAGTCTGTAGGAAATGAAAAGGAATGTAATGATTGGAAAAGACATGGTGACAGGGGTCCAAGGCCCATCCATGAAGGTCCAGATGAGCAGGTTCAAGAACATAGTAGGCAAGGTCCTCCTTTGGAATGGAGAGGCCCTGGAAATAGGGGTCCAAAGGCCATACAGGAAAGACAAAATATGCAAGGAAGAGGTCCAGGAGATGATTGGAGTGGTTCTCATTTCAAGGGTCCAGGGCCTGTCAGGGATGACCAAGATATGAAATGCCCAGGGCCCAGTGGGGGAGGATCTGGAAATGAATGGAGAGAGCCTGATAGAGGGGGTGCTGGGCCAAACAGATGGGGACCTGGTCAGTTTTTTAGGGGGGTAAGAGATCCAGACAATAGAGGACAAGGCCATGATAGAAGAGGTCCAGGCATGAGAGGACCAGGATCAGATATGAGAATGGGCAATGACTGTAGGCAGCCAGATTTTAGGGGTAATGTGAGAGGGTCAAACATGGAAGGACCTGAGGTTCATAGGGGAGGCCCTGACTTGATGAATTCATGCCCAAACAGGAGAGGATTTGACATAGAAGGTCTAGATAAACGAGGCCCCAGAGGTCCAGAATCAGGATGCCCAGGGCCTGAAAACAGAAATTCAAACATTGAAGGTCCTGGGAATGATGAGAGGTTTCCAGATTGTGGGGGGCTAAGATCTGAAAGGCAAGGTGTTGACATGGAAAACCCTGGATCAAATAGACAAGGATTTGAAGATTTTAGGAGGGAAAGGAGAGGCCCAGACATGAGAAGGCTGGGGCCTGGCAAAATAGATATGAGGGGCTTAGCACCTGAAAACTCAGGTATAAGACATGGGCCTGGTAGGTGGGATACAATCACTGAGGGCCCAGGGTTAGACTCAAGGGGTCGTGAGCCAGCATCACCTCGTTTCAATAGCCCTCATCAGGTTGCCAGATTCCAAGGCCCTAGTGGTCCACATTCTGCACCGTCCAGTGGGCCCCTAGGGCCAACTCAAAACAGTGGAGTAAACCCATGTCCTGGTTTTGACAACCAACAAAATCAACAAGCAGTAAAACCTCAGAGACACAGGGGTGCCTTACTTCCCACTCCAACAGAAGGTCTCATACGCTTCCCAAATCGTATGATGAACAATCCTGATGTCTTCAGTCCGAACCGAAAACAAATTGGTCACTCAATGGACATGGGGTGGAGAAGAGGTAGACCAGTGAGTAGAGAAAGAGAGTTGGTCAAAGGGCAAAGACAGGAGCAGGAGAGAAACCCTGCTGGTAAAATAAGCGCACTTGCAGATGCAGGCAAAGTGGGTGCAGAAGAAAAAAAAGAAGAGGGAAATGAAACTGCTAAACAGGGGATTCATGTTGCGTGTATTGAAACTCAACCCAAACAAAGTGTGGACAGTAATGGAAATAAAAGCAATGTTAAGCCAAGTTAGACACCCCCATGGACCTCTCAGGACAGTAAGGCTGATGATCTACAAAAACCCTTAATATCATCATATTAAGTAGAAATAACTTAAAGTACATTCATAACACACTGAATGTACTTTTCTCGAGGAAAGTGGCTGTCTGTGTCTTATTTAAGTTTCAGAATTAACAAAGCCATGCAAAAGATCAGACCGTGTGGCTTGATATGGAAATGCTCAAAGTAATATGAGGTAATTATATTCTAGTTTATCTTGCTGTATTCAAAGTAGATATTATTTTTGTTAACTGATTATGACTAAATGCCTCTTGAACTTAACTGATAACTTGTAAATTTAACTACTCGATGTACATTTCTAGTTGGAAATTGTCAGAAATATTTTGTACATAAAATGTACAGTTTTGTTTCTTTGTTTTTTAACATAGCCATAGTCAGTCAGTACAGTAGTCTTGATCAGGTTTTTTATGTTCTTCTGATTAAAAAATGGCTTGTTTCATTTTACTTTTAGAATGCAAGAAGTCAATAAAACGAGACATACTTTTTAAAATCTGTATTTAGTCTGATTTTGTCATTTATATTTCAATTGTTTGATTGCTTCATGAGTAGTACCCAAATCTTCAACTTTAAAAAAAAAATCTATCCCATAGTAAAACACAATTTATAGGTAACCTACAATTAAAATGTCTCCTTTACAGAGGTTGATGACACATTTTTGTTGTTTTTTTTACCAGAGAGACTGGTATCTCCTCAGAAACAGTGTCTATAAAAAGCTTGAAGGTACAATTTGATTGCATCATGGTTTGGTGCAAGACGAGAACATTCATTTGGAGATGAAAATTGACATAAAAGTTAGTTTTTAATTATTTTAAATGAATATATGTAATTAATATATCAATTGGTGCAAGATGATACCAGATCCTTAAACAAAAGTAATAATACAATGAAAGAATATGCCATGAGAATTGCATTCGAAACTTTTACTTCAGTAAAGGTATAATAAGAAAAATGTACTTAAAGTTTGTGCAGACAAAATGGCCATATAAGTGCTGTTATTGTTTTGGTCTAGTCGTGGTTTGGTAGGCAATCTCTAACAATTCCTAATATTTTATTAGCTAATGATATGCTTTAACTACAGCTGTCTAATAATTGTAAATTAGTAAAAAGTACAATATTTTCCTATGGAATGTAGAGGAGTAGAAATATAGATAAGCATAAAATATGAATACTCCAGTAAAAGTGCCTAATTGTTTATGTGTACAGTATTTGAGTAAATTTACTTTGTTACATTCCATCACTATATCTATTTAAATTTATTCTAAGACAAAAAAATTGTTATTGTGTATTGTTATAGTAGGCACCCTATATTCTCAATGCTTTTTAAAAATGTTGACCAGCCTGTTGGGTTTTACTTGCCCTGGTTTTAAACGGCACCAGCCAGAGTGAAAAAGAGCTCAGCTGGTTTGGTATACATTGTGGGATAATCCTCATTCGAGAGAAATTATTCTTGTGTATCATGCAGATTGTTGAACAAAACAATTTTGAATCATGAAATGTCAGTGTTCTGGTTTGGCTTGTTTTAGAGTGAGTCATGTTCTCACTATAACATGGGGTATTTGGCACATAACAAGCACTAGCTTTTAATTAGTTTCCTTGTGTTTTAGGGGCTCTTCATAGAAGGTGGGTAAGTGAGAGAGGGAAGGGAGAGAAAATCCTGAGGACTGTCTGCCTGAAGCGAAATTGTCCATCATTCTCCTCAGCCTCTTGCAAGCTCATGTCTTACCAAAGGGGGGCAACAGCATTCAGTTAAAACATATGCCTTCTTCTTCTGGCTTTGGTAATTGCAGTGTTGGAAAGTAATTAAGTGCATTTACTTAGGACTTTGTTGTATTTAACTACAATTTTGAGGTACTTGTACTTAAGTTGAGTATTTTCAAATTTTGCTACTTTATACATCATGTACTTAATTTCTGAGGAAAATTATGTTCTTCAGATAGCTGCAGTTAGTAGTTACTCTAAATATCCATCCATCCATTGTCTATCACCGCTTATTAAAAAAACAAATGATTAAGCTTTAAAAATACAACAGGTTCAAGATTAAACCTAAGGTTTCCAATCTTAATCTTATCAATTGACTCCTTACTAAAAGCAGTGTAGTTGTGTACTTTAAATACATATAGTTCATAATATGTGTGTTTTGCTGAAGTAAACTTTTAAATGCTTGTCTTTTACTTGTAATAGAGTATTTGACATTGTGGTATTGATAAAGAATCTGAAGAAAATCTGAAAAAAAAAAATCTTCCACCCCTGGGTAATTGTACAAGTTGTTGTTTAGCTGCAGGAAAATATTTTGACCACAAATTATGTCTAGTTACAGCAGATTACCAGTGTCAGCAAACTTCATGTCTGCTCCATGAAGCCCTCTGCTCTTTCTGCTCAGCACAGCGAACTCAAGAGACTGGTCCACCAGCTTATTTGCTACACATCCACTTTGTGTGTGGTCATGTAGAGTAAACTGAGAATTGGGAAAAAAAATTACTGTGTCATTATCAGTTGAGTCCAGTGCTGCACAATTATTCACATTCACTATTACTTTTGAGGTTCTTGTAATCATATGTATTTATTTTATCAATAAGGCATATGAAACATTTTACTATGTGCTTAATTATGTGACCTTAAGAAAAATGCTGTATGATGGTCTGATATAGTATTTTACTTGCAGATACACATAAATTATAGTATCACCTCTACGCAATTCTTAATGTCTTGGTTGCTGGCCTTGATATGGAAAAGTCTAGATATTTGCTTATTTCCTCTCCACCTAAGATATTCCTTGACACCACACAGCTATACATGAAGTGATATGAGCTATCAGCTGTAGTGCCTACTGTGGGATATGAAAAATAAATCTCCCATGTCCTATAATAATACTGCAGCATTCAACACATTTAAGAATCACAGACCAGTTATATTCATTCTCATTGTCTCTTTCATCCTCAAAAGAATCACATGGTGTCATGACTGGGATCAAGTAACTCCATATGCATTAGTCCAAAGTTTTTTGTAGAACCCTTTTTGCAAGTTATTTTGCTCCTATAAAATGACAAAATAAACTGAAAAAAGGAAAAAGATAAATGACCCTGCAATAGCTGTTTTCAAATCAAGTCCTATTTAGTGGATACCATAAGCTTCTACAGGTTGATGAGATATTTGCAAAAATAACTTGACATGTTATAATCTTATATACATTTTAACAGGCCTACTCGTTATGCAGGATGGCCTATTTCTGAATAATGTATTGGATTACAATTATTTATTGATACTGTTCATCAAGTACACATACCCCCAAATTGTACTTAAGTACAGCACTTGAATAAATGTACTTAGTAACTTTCCACCACTGCCTGTACCTGTTTACATCAGTGCATAATAATGTTTAAGAAGTAAAAAAAAAGCAGTATTTTTCTCTGTAATGTCTTGGAGGCAGTTGCATCTAACCCAAATGAACTACACATAAGGTAGCCTACCTGCCTCTACCTTGTGCTTAAAGTAAGCTAGGCTTGCTTGTGTAAACGCACTTAGTTATTTCACATCACTGACTTTTAATGAGGCAGTGATATTTATAGCATTTCGGATATTGTCACACAATTTTTGTTCGTTCGAAATATAGTAAATTTAAATAATCGAGACTTCAGTTGCGACCCGGGAGTTGGACACCAACGGTCAGTTAGCTAACTAGTTACCACCCGCGGCCATTATGGTCAACGAGTCAACGAGTTGGCATCAAAGTGGAAGACTACAGAGCTACAGAGTAAGAGAGCTTAATTGTAAAGTTTACTGTGGGTTATTTAGAGTCAAAGCCTTATAAATTGAACGACTTAATAATGGACTGTTAAAAATGTTTAGGCGTTTATAATTTAAAAAAAAAACCGTTTTATGTGGGCAGGTTTTACCCAGATTTTAACGTTAGTGTAATTAACGTGTCAACGTCTTCTCAAAGTTACTAGCTTAAAGTTCCTCGTTCGCTAACGTATATTCACGAGCTAACTTAGCTTTTGTGACTACAAACAATTCAAACGCCGCGACTAATATCTTGGATTTGTGGATAAATATTTTAATGACAGCAGTATCAGTGTTAATTTTTTAGGTGAATTTACAACAATTTGTGCTCCATGCATGGCTACCATTTTAATAACATTAGTGTCCGTTAGCTTCCAGGCACACCATAGATAGATATCGGTTGACATGTACTGTAACTTAGGCCTGTTCAGGTGGAAATATAAGACAAGTAATATTTTCCTGCTCTGCTTCCCATCTTAAGATTAAAGGATGTCATCCTTTTCCTTGGCTTGTAAAACGATCCATGTGTCACCCTCACCGTCCTTTAGAGATCACACCTGCGACTCTGCTGGGGTGATTTTGAGCCAGAGTGGATGTTTGACACACGAACAGGGGCAGATGTCAGGAACTGAGCTTACTCTGATGGAGATGTCAGAGGTTGAATATTCACACCTTCAGCACCTTATCCAGGCACACGTGGAGACACAAGCTGCGCCTTCACATGGGCCAAATGCCAGCTCTCACCCCGCTACCATGTCTCCCTTCACAACCACCCAAGCTATTGATCTGTCAACTTCAACTGATGAGCAATGTCTGGTGATGCCTGAAGAAAAGACACCGGCTTCTTATGGAGAGGTCCCAGGTTTCGTGCTGGCCAAAGTCAGCGGTGAAGACAGTCCAACTGAACCACTTGGCAAAAGCAGCACATCTTCACATAAGCGATCCAGATCAGCTGCAAGAGTTTGCTTGGAGAAAAGGTTTAACAGCATGTCTGCTGACACCCCAAGACAGCAAGATATTCAGTCTGCAGTTCTCAGCAAGTAGGCTTCACAAATATACTGTATTGCTATCTATTAGTAGCCCCATAATGAAGAATGAACTCATTTTTATGGACTGTACAAAATCTCTCCTGTTGTGTTTCAGTTTTTTGACAATACTTCAGTCTGCAGAGGCTCAAGAGGCGGTCATACATCCTCAAATGCAGAAGTGGATGAAAACTGACAGAGCAAATGCTTTTGAGGTTTCCAGCCCATTTGTAGGGGGTGTATTTAACCCAGTCACCAACATGTGTGAACAAGTATGGTGGAAAAAAAATCAACACTTTCTAGGAGCCATAGGCAAAAATTCATTGTTTAATAATTTTTTAATTTTTCCACTCTTTTAATTACAGGTGATTGGCCATATTCCTCACATGGCTGAACCCAAGCATCCAGGTGGAATTGTCCCCAAGAGTTTTTTGTTGAATTTTTGCTCTGAGAGGGTTGCTGCAAAACCTCACTATACAAGTGGCAGCATCTCAACAGAGGAGCAGCATTTGGTGAACCTAGAAAGTAATAAAACACTCTAAACATAATCATATTTTAAGTTGTAGTGTTTTGTTATATTATACTACTCTGAAAATACATAAGCTTGTGTCTGACTTAGTCTTATTCACACATGTTTTTCATAGATGCTTTGGCAACACCTGCTGCTGCCTCCAGGGAGCTTAGTGGCACCCACAGCTCTCAGCCCATCAAGGCTGCGAAGGCCGGCCCAGACTCTGCTGGAGAATCAGGGAGAAGCACCAGGAAAAGGGCTCATTCTCATACGTTACTGAGCCAGCGCCGGGAGAGACACAACAATAAGGAGAGGGAGCGCAGGTGAGCAGCCTTTACTAATAGCTGAAGATGTCGCTACACACTGTTCTCTACATAATAAACTGATCCATTTTGTGTAACTAGCTTTGACAATTACCAAAACAAATATTTTTAATCTCAACCATTTGGCAGTACCACTGGATGATACTCTGAGGTCCACCATTGGACCATGGCCCACGTGTGTTGAGAATAGCTGGATTAGCTGATGAACAGAAAATTCATTCATAAATATTATGATAATCCATTTATTGTTTAAGTCAAGTGAAAGTACCAAATATTCACGACTTCCGGCTTCTCAATTGCGCAGATTTGCTGTCTTCCTTCGTCTGGTTTGATAAAATAAATAAATCAATAATCAGTGGGTTTTGGAATGTCGATCGGACAAAACAAGCTAAGACAACAGCTTGTGCTTTTGTAAATAGTAATAGACAATTGTCAGTATTTTGTGAAATTTTATAGATCAAACAATTGATCGATTAATTAAGGAAATAGCTGTACTTTGCAGCCGACCATTTCGTACTGCATAACTTGGACACAGCGGAAGTCCTATTTCCTGTTCACTGACCTCTTAATAGATGACTTAATAACCTCTGCTTAATAGAGAGGACCAAATCGATCACTCACCATGTTATTTCAAGATGGACTTTTATTTGAAGTCCATCGTGGGTTCCCTGGTAGCATAAAGGTTTAGGTGCATACCTATATATACAGTATATACAGTCAATGATGCATACTAAGGTTGTAAAAATGATCAAGTGTCATCTTGTGCTCTTGGATTCTTTGATGTGCATTTGTCACTGTTTTCTGATGTTCCACACTATTCATTGATTACTCAAGAAAAAAATCTGCTGATCAATAGATAATGAAAATAATTATTAGTAGCAGGCCTAGTTAGATATCATGATGTCTTCCATAAGCCACTGGGACATGAGACAACACACAACAACAACAACAGGGTCACAGGCCAGTAAAGTTTGAGAAACACTGAAAAACAAATTCTGTATTGTCTTTGCTCCTGCGCAGGAAGAGGATTCGTTTGTGCTGTGATGAGCTCAACATGCTGGTGCCATTCTGTCACTCAGATTCAGACAAAGTCACCACCCTGCGGTGGACCACTGCCTTCCTCAGATACATCAATAAAACATATGGAGACACCTTCAAAGAGGTAAGTTTGTGTTGTGTAATCTTGGAGTTATAGATGTAGAGCATTTTGTCTTGATCATCCTGCAAGTGAATTATTTGATACTTAAAAACCTGGAGTTGGACCTGAGTAATAACTACTGCAACAGACATCATATGACTTTTATTATTCTTATTTGTTTTGTTATTCTTGTTTGTTATTCTTCTCATCTTTGCAGTATAAAATCAATTTCTTTCATGTTTTGCAGTATATGGAAATTGATTTGCATATGGAAAAATACATGACAGCAAATTAAAACAAGCCTCATCTGTCTAACCACATTAAGTTGACTGTGTGCACTACCAAAAATCACTCGCAGAGATGGGCATAGACTGGTACTATCTATTTTTAACCACAATTATCTACTACCCCCTACCCCTTTTACAGGAGTTTAAGAAGGCGGTCACTGATGAGAAAGGACTCTTTCTTGAATCCAGCTCTTCTTCTGGCCAGAACCCAATCCACCAGGAAACGGACGAGACACTGAGCATTACTTTTGCGGTAGAGCAATAACTCTCACACTATTTTCTTTCATAAACCAGCCAGATATTTGAGTGCAGCGTCCTTTCGACAGGAGCTCTTTCTCTGATAATAATTTAGAAAAGTGGAAGGTTTCCATTCTCAGACCAGATGATTTCTTTAGATGCATCTGCATTAAGACCACACAGCATTAAGCTAGGGTTTGAACTGCCATGCCATTTCTTTGACCGCTAATATATTTCCCCATTGAGAGCCAACATTTTTTTAAAAATGGGCTTTTCATAGCCATCCACAGGTGGCACTGTTTCTCCTTGAAAAACATCTGAGATAGTGATCTTATGATTAGATTTTAGCTCTTCAACTGTAATACATTTAGAAAATTAAAATGATATGTGCACCTTTTATATGCTTGATTCAGATTTTGTTCATTTGTTTTCTGAATTGTTGACTTTGTCCATACAGTATGTTGCTCAGTTTTCTTGTCCACATACATTTAGCTTTTTCAAATTATTTAAGAATTAATAGAATTACTTGACATTCATATTTCTCTGAAGTACAAACTGCTCATTTGATATGTAGAGAAGAGTAATTTCTTTACTGAAAAGTGGCTTTATTTGTTCTTTCTTACAACATGTCGCTGCAGCATCTTTCTGTACATACAACAGTCACCCACAAATAATAAATAGTATTTTAGGTCATGTATATTTAATAGTTACAGCACCGGTAGTACATAGTGGATGTTGTCATTGCAGGTTGTTTTTTTTTTTTTTAAAAAAAGGAAAGAAAAAAACCAAAACAAGATTCTTAAATTGATTTTACAATGACTGATTTATCTAACAAGTTTTGTTTTGGAGTCTCAAGTCTAGAGAATCAACTTCACATGTAATATAAACAAAACAAAAAACAAGCTGTAAAAAAAAAAAGACTATCACAAATTTTAATTTTTTTGCATTAATGTACACAATTTCTGGGCACCTGTTTGTGTTTTTTATTCCTTTTACAATACATACACAGCTCCATACAAAAAGGCTTTTTGCCTCTGACGCTATTTCCATATTTTACACTGTAAGCTTGTATGTTGAGGTAACACCTGTGATTTTACATTAATGGGTCATGATACATGCACATTCACTTTAGAGACAGTCACAGTTGTTTTAAAGAGTGTCATCGGCCAGAAGGATGTTAACAAAGGTAATGAGGACATGGAAACGGCATGTACAAAGTTTTTATACACAAAGGACTCATTAATTTTCCAGATGTTTGTAAGTCAAGTCTTGTTATGTGAAGCTGTAGTATTGGGAAGCAATGCAGTTGTTCTCTTGGACTCTTGTGCCTCTGTCCCCCTTATTTCTGGATTTCATCTTGGTGTTTTTGTCTCTCAGTTGCTCTGGTACTCACATCAATCCTTGGATGTTCCTCTATTCCTCTCAAAATATCACACCCGTTGATGTTAACTCCTCATCTTGTGATATATGTATTTAAATAAAGAGGACATTTTTGTTGTCACTCTTCCTTCATTTCTTCTTTCCCTCACTTTTCGCCCTTCCTCCATGGGATGGATGGCGTCAGGTTGCAGGAAGTCATGTTTAATGGTTTTTGGGGTTGGAGGATTTTCCAGCGGCTGATGCTCCCTGGCAGGCTGATGTATCACAGATTCCAGGAGGTCCATGGTGCCCAGTCCTACCTACCCTGCCTGGCTCGCCAGGCTCACCTGGATCTCCTGGAGATCCATCACGCCCATCTTTGACAATTCCAGGTACTCCTGGAAGACCTGTGGACAGCATAGAGGAGATGAGCTAAGACAAAGTACTGCTTTTCTTTAAACATTTTTTATTTATCAGAGTTGTATTTTAAGATGATAAAATATTTCCTACAGGGAAGTTGCATAATGAATCTGCATTAATATTACAAATTCTATTATAATATACTTTTCACATTGTCACATTTTGACTTCACACAGGTGTAACTAATAACATTAGTTACATTTGTGCCAGTAAACCAGCATGCCCTGGAACTGGCACTCCTAAATGGAATGCAGCGATTACTAATCTTATTGGGTATGTTTGCGTTGGGAACAATGTTCTCGCTCCAATCAGCTCAAACTGATTACAGTCACTGTATAAATCTAAATACTGTACCTTGGTATCCTTGGTCTCCAGTGGGCCCATCGATGGCTTTGCCAATGGATCCCTTATCACCTTGCTCACCAACATCACCTGTTGTGAAACAGAAAATTGGTAGTGAATTGATGGCGGAAAGTGACAAGTGTATTTACTCAATGTGCATTTCTATTTTAATCTTTCCATTTTATGCTACTTAATCTTCTACTCCACTCCATTTCAGAGTTTAGATTTTAATAAAACATCCAGATAAAACTAGTGGTTTCCGAACTTGTTAGCTTGTGACTTCTTACAGAAAAGCTGTGTGTAGTCGTGGTCCCTTGTTTCGCTTTAGATGTCTATGAGTTGTGTTGAGATGCCCATATCTAATAATATCATATATAATATATATTTTTTTATTATATTATCTCATATTTCAGTACAATAATAATAATTAGATCATCTCCTCTTACAACAGAAGAGGAATTGATCGAGTGATCTTTGTGTTCCCACCAATAAAGTCTTACTAATTTCATGTTTAATACCTCTGGGACCTGGGTCTCCAAGTTCTCCAGGCAGGCCTCTGTACCCTGGTGGTCCACGAGAACCTGGATGCCCAATGGAGCCAGCACCTCCTGGCCTTCCTGGAGGCCCAGAAGGGCCAGGGCGGCCCACCATTCCAGGGGCCAGGGGTCTTCGAAGGTTAGCGGCCAGCTGTGCAATTTGATCTGTGCATAATAGAAAAAAAATCCCCCCAAATTCCCAGTTTACCTTTTATTCAACACTGGAGTGAATTACAAAGATTAAGTAGTTTTCTCACCATCGATCATTGAGCCACACAGCTCTCTGATGTGCTGCTCACTTGCCAGTTTACCCTGAAACAAAAGTAAATAGGACATTTTTACAGTGTAAGCTTGTTCAGGCAGTTTTTAGAAAACATCAGCACTTAATATGCTTCCATCAGTCACAAGCTTTTTACAGTTTTGTACAGATTAAAAATCACTCACGGGTACACCTGTCTTTCCTGCAATTCCTGGCAGACCCTGTTCCCCTTGGAAGCCCATTGGTCCTTCTTTTCCTGGGGGTCCTCTTGCCCCAAGCTCTCCTTGTGGACCTGTCACACCCTTTGGTCCCAGTTCACCCCGCTTCCCTGGCTATAATCAACAACAAATTCCTGTTAAAAAACTCATTATACTATGCAAAAATGAAGAAATAAATTTCTTTCAAACTGGAGCTAAGAACCTTCATAAGCCTCTGATTTAATCACTGACTAAACACCAACCAAAGAGCAAACTGGGTCTGTTGAGACAACGCGTGGGCGGATTCATGTGGCATCATCTTGCTTGATAATTACTCCAACAAGCACAGCAAACAGTAAATGAGACTGTGAGAGTGAGACTCATCAGTAATTTGTCTCTAATTACATAAATCGTGCTGCAGCTTAATGTGGTTTGTCTCTCCCTCGTGGTGAACGGGCCAATAATGCGAGAGCAGCAATACCTATCTCTAATTAATCCTATTAAACCTGGAATGTGAAGCAGAATCTTGCACAATGCATCTGACAAGTGGGCAACAGCTCGGAGCTAGGCACTAATGTCTAGTGAGGGAGTTTGGAACAAACTTGTGCTGCTGATTAAACCCACGCACAACATCTGATCTAACTGTTCTGTGCTAATAAATGGACATGTAGCAGGTTCATGTAGAGGTGCGTGGACGCACCAGTGACAAAATGTAAATAAAAACAGTGATATAGCTCACCTGTCCTTTTTGTCCTACTGGGCCGAAAGGACCCTGAAAAAAATACATGTTTAGTTAAACATAAATGAAAAACATGATTTTATATTACAGAATGTTAAACAGCACACAATCACTCAAACTTAATTTGTATCGTTAATGTCATAATGATATCATAAAGCAAAAAAAAAAATAGATAAAAGACAATAAAAAATGTAGTAGACGGCAAAAGTAAAATATAATAAATAATTGCATAAAATTTTAATGATAACGATAAGACATTCTTTTCAAAAACCAGGCTAAAAAGGTAGGATTCACGCTTTCAGCTACTCTCAGATCCTCAGGTAGACTCTTGATTACTCAGAGCATAAAATTAGAAGCTGTCTCACTCGTGCCAGAGGACCGGAGTGGCCAAATAGGCCGATGCAAGACCGTGAAGTGCTTTATTAACGAGTACATTTTACAATCTTTATGAATACTGACAAGCAACCAATTAAAATAGGTGTAATATGTTCTCTCCTTCTGGTCCAAGTCGGCAGTCAGGCAGCAGAGTTCTAAACCAACTGTGTAACTAATTACTGCTAACAAAGTAATGAATCTCTGAAGCCACTAATGCTGCATGTGTTTGGATTCTGACTGAACAGTGAAAATGATGAATATACTTACAGGTTCTCCATTCTCTCCTGGTAAACCATCACTTCCCGCCACACCCTAGAGAGACAACATAAGATCTGAATTATTTGATTAAATCTCACAACTCCAGTTTTGTTATTTATTTGTATGTGTTCTCTCTTTGTTTGATGGACTGATAAAACAGTTTCGGCACCATAATTTAAAAAAAAAAACACATTAAGGATTGTCTTACATCATCTAACAACATAAAACATACAGTATTCCTGGATGTTTTATGTTGGATGAAGACTATTACAGTGGAGGTCATTTTTAAGCTTGACCAGCTCGACTTAAAAATATTTACCATGTCTCCTTTAGCTCCAGAAGCTCCAACTGGACCCTATAGGGTGGAAAAAAAGGAGAGAGAGGGAGAATAAATGAGAGCCGTGTAGAGACGTTTTGTGGACAGTCGGCTGTGGCACAAGGAAGGGGGGATGAAGGGAAGTGAGGTGGGCTGGTTGAGTGGAACCTGCAGTATAAAGACCGGCTTTGTTCTGTCTTCAAGATTCTGAACAGGAGGCCTTTTTGAGTTTGAGATGTCTCCTGGCTGCAGTTTAAGTTTATACCACTAAGACTGAGGAGGGACGACTTGGTTATTGACACACAGTACCGTCCCATCTTTGTTTTTATGTAGAGATACGCTGGTGTGCAGAGACAAACTCACAAGTTGGTTCTGAGTTTTACCTGTTTTATGCTGTTGTTTACATACTGCAATAGAGCTGGAAATAATCAATTGATTTTAGTATTTAGTCAATGGACAGAAAATCAAATCAACTACTTTGATAGTAGATTAAATGTTTTGAGTGACTCCAGCACCTCAAATAATTTTCTTTTATTTTAGTCTGCTATGTTAGTAAACTGAATATCTTTGACTTTTGATCATCCAAAAGACATTTTAGGTCATACAATGGAATATTTGCTGATATTTCGTAGACTAAATGATTAATCGCTTAATTGAAAAATATGTAGTAGATTAATTGATCAAGAGAATGTATTTTTATTATTATAAGAAAGCTGCAGCCCTATCAGTGTCTACACTGGATGACGTTAAGCCTTAAGACATATTTAATATTGTCACACACACACACACACACGTCAAACTCACCCTTTCACCAAACTCTCCACGGATTCCTGTTGGACCTGGAAGACCTGGATCCCCCAAGGCTCCTTTTACCCCCTGCAGTACATGACACACACACACAACCAGTGAGCTAACTGCTAATTTAAAAAATAAAATAAAAAAAATGATAATGACTGGTGATGTCATGCAACTGACCTGAAAGCCTTTCACTCCCTGAGGCCCAGGGTTGCCCACTGGTCCAATGCCTCCCTGTTGGAAACAGACATTGTCATGTAATCCTACTGGGAAGAGCATGCAGTAAAACAAACAGGATATTCATGATCTCTTGAAAAATACTTTTTTTTTCCTTGCCAACATTTCTGATAACCCCAAAAAAATAGGTATGATGCTTGTGCGAGGTATGATTCATTATACAGTACAGCATGCGAGTGAAGTGTGTTAATTCCCGTGTTGTTTTATCCTTTATTCCTCGCCGCAGGGTCTGATATGAAAAACAAAGACCTCTCTGTTTATGAATTCCTCTCTTATGAATACCTGCTCTCATCACTGACCCTTCATTAGTAACAAACTCCACCTTAACAAGCCACTGTATTGATGACAGTACACTTATTACATTTGTAGCAGAATATCATTAACTTCGAAGGGCAGGAGTTTATCTCAGTATTAGGAAATCCATGCTGTAATGCATTTTTTCCTTTAAAGATGGGTACATCTTTTTTTCTTTTTTATGTCATTATGCCTTCAAGTATCCACAGGGGTTATGAAAAGAGTATACTTTAAAGTGTTGGAAAATATAAAGGTCTAAACTGTTTAAATTTTACAGATGACCAATGTCTTATAATTTGGCTTCTAAATAAGGGCAAAGATTATTTTTTACATGTCCTGTAATAGATGCTTTTTAAGCTTTCATAGAACTGTGACAACAAATGCATGTACACAATGGCTTCTTTTACAGTGTAAGCATTAACTTACTGCCACTCCTCTAGGTCCTGCTATCCCCCTCTCTCCTGGGATGCCAATCTCACCCTGAAGGAGAAGATGAAAGATGGTGTGGAACAAGTCAAAACAATGTAGCATCTGGACTTGAAACATTTCTAAGTCCCATGTCGGGGTAAATGACATGTCAGATAGGCTGTGACCCTGTAATACCCCCCCCAAAAAAGCCCATCAGATACATACAGGAATACCTGGCTCTCCAGAGGGTCCCGTCTCTCCGGGCTTCCCTGGATCACCCTGGTGTAAAAGAAGGCAGGAGATAAAAGCTGTCCTCCATTGTCCTAATCTTAGCTTTAAGGTTAAAGTCTGTTTCTATTTTGTTGTAATACTCACAACTTCTCCTTTAGATCCCTTTGCACCAGCCTTTCCTTGAAGACCCTGGAACAGAAAAAGCATAACAATGAGAGAGAGTTTCACCTACACATCGTGATCTTCTTATCAGTTTTAGGCAAGGAGGACGTTTAGGACTTTTCACATTTTCATCAGTAGACCCACTGAGTTTTCCTTTTGACTTGGAGAAAATTAGACTTGAACTGAACAGTCAAGGTAATGAAGGCTTTAAATAATACTGTGTGTTAACAGACAGGAAACACTCAAGTCTGTTTCAAAATACTTACAGGAAGGCCGTTTGGTCCTTTCTCTCCGACTACGCCATGGCGTCCAGCGTCACCCTATAGACACAGACAATGCTGTGACATCAACTTTACTCAGGCCATGGACTACTAACTTAATTTAATAATTTAAGCCCACAATGTCCAGAAAGAAAATGTGCAGTTTACCTTCTCGCCATCTAACCCTGGTGTACCATCTTTGCCATCTCTGCCAGGAATACCCTGTTGAAGACATGACATATGATCTTCGTGGTTCTGAAAGAATCTGTATATTAAAAATGTTTATTTTTTCAGATAGGTACTTACAGGCTCCCCTTTGGGTCCTGCTCCCCCAGGACCTCCTTTGGGACCAATTTTACCCTGTTCAAAGACACATTATTAGTCATCCATCTATCTGTCCCTCTATATATATTGTACACTTCTGAAACTAATAGTCACAAAACAAAGTCTTTTACTTACAATTTCTCCTTTTGGTCCTTTGAATCCATATGGCCCCTTTTCTCCGCCATCACCCTGGGGACATCAGATGAAACACACACAGCTATTCATTGATGGGACCAGCCATCTATTCTGGCTGTAAACTACTATCAAACACTGTTTTTATTCTAAGTGTATGACAAACAAGAAGAGACTCACTGTCTTTCCAATGATGCCGGCGATGCCAGGTTTGCCTCTGAAACCAGGCAGTCCCTAGAGACAAACGGAGAGAAATATACTATATGTGCAAAAATTGAAATGTTTGCATCGTGAGCGATAAGAAGCTGCACAAGGAAGGCGTGGTCGTGTTCTAAAAGTCACTTACTCTGTCTCCTACAGATCCCATTGGGCCTTGTAAACCTCTGAGACCACGTGGGCCCTGAAACACATCATTTGAGCATTGTGAAGGCACTTTTAAACATCACAAAGCACTCAAAATATTGCCTGGATATACTGTGCTAAAATATGCAAATAACAGCAAAAAATCTGTGTCGATGACAAGTGTAAAAGTAACATACGTGCAGGAAAAGTTCTGAATAATCTTCACATAACTCACCTGCAGACCCACAGTCCCAGGAATACCCGGTGGGCCAGGTGGACCAGCATCACCCTAGCGACAGAACACCAAATCATGCAAAGATGAGCAGGTGTACTCAATACAGCCAATATTTTGAATATAATATGGTAATTCTATTCTTCCACATCATAAATTCACCTTCTCTCCATTTTTACCGGGCTCTCCTTTGTCTCCTTTGTGCCCTGTGTGACCCTATACACAGAATTGAAAACAGGCATGAGGGTGCAGGGTAACATGATGTGTCTAAATTCCAACAGATGCAGTGAGCAGCATACACTTCAAAACAACCAATAAAAGAACTGTCCTAGAACCTATATTTACCTTGAATCCTGGCATCCCAGGAGCCCCAGAGGGACCAGGGGGGCAGATGGCAGGACACTGCAGAGGACAGAGACAAAGCACTGAGGGCTCTACGCTCACTGTAGTCAGTCATTACGCTGCTCTCACAGGTGCATGATTGAAAACTTACCAGAAGGTCACCGCTAAGATCATGAAGAGTACCGGGAAGACCCTGACAGAAGGAGAAATAACAAGGCAGTACATTAAAAGACGTTTTCTAAATGATAATGTTAATACACTCCTGGTTCAAAGCACTTTCTTCCTCACACTTAACAAGATGCATCTGTGATTTCATGGGTGGCAGGGAAAAAATACAGTATATGACTATATTCTATCAGCAGCACCAGTTATCAAGTATATAATGGTAGCTGCACTTACTGGTGGTCCATCAGGGCCAGGAGGTCCGGGAAGTCCTGAAAGACCCTCAGCACCCTGAGAAACAGATAGCAACAGCACAAAATTAGCAACATCTTCAGCATGTGTTTAAAATTGTGATTTGTAAGTGATTGCTTTCCTGATTGTGTGAAAGTCAGAGCTAATCTGCAACGTGTCAGCCAAATTAAGTTATTACAATCAGTCGTGTTTTTCCCTGAAGACAGAGTAACGCTTCAAGTCCCCCTCCACTAAAAAAAAAAGAAAATGATTTGCTTATTGTCACATCATTTGGAAGTTTGAGCTTTGTTGTGCAGAGTTTGACACTTGATGGCTGTTTTGAAATTTATCTCTTGAAGAGGGGATTTTTTCTTCTTCTGTGGTGCACCTGTGAGAAGGATATGGGTTTGTTTGTCTGGGTTTGGAAGCGAATTGTGGTCTAAATGCAACTTAGAAGTTGCAAGAGTGACACTGAAACGTGAAACCTCCAGCACACATACAATGAAAATGGACCGGTAGAGTCGGATATCTTGTTAGTTAAACGCTTGAATCGAAAAAAATATGTGCATACTCATAGTTTCTCAACGAGGGAGAAGGAATAAATTGAGTCTAATTCTATGAATTTTTAACAAGATAATTTAACTCTTTTTATGGAATTATTACTTAAAGCATTTTACGTATGTCTTGACACATGTATAGAGAGGATCTTTAACTATGTAAATAATAATTCAGCTAAAGTTAGTAGTAGATGTTCCTTCCTTTGACCCCGTTTTGCATCCCTGTAGGCTATGGTAACTCTGACATTGGCCTATTTTCAATGCTAACACCAACTTTCTACCTACTAAAGTGTTCTTCCTCTCCAGTAGTTATTCTCATCCTCCTGCTCCAGCTACATTGTACAGGAATTCAGGGTAACATACTGGTTGATTTCAGCAGAGCTATGAGAATGAGGATCTCAGTTTGTGTCAGCTTTAATGTGTCTGCTGCTGAGACTGGTGCATACATTTTCCTTCCATTCTGTCTGTGCCTAATAAAGAAACTGAATGATAAGTTTTGATGACAGTTTTCTGTCGCCAACAGGGCATTGAATCAAGGATAAATAAAAATAAAATAGAATAGATAGCAAGAATTATTTGATTATTTCCTTCTGAATTAGAGGATGTAACTCCTGCATGAGGATGACAGGAAGCGTAATCGGGGAGATCTGACAGATACTCACCGCTGGACCCTGGGGTCCGACTCCGCCTGGCAACCCGTTGGTTCCAGGTAGTCCCTGGAAAAAAAAGACATTTGGTGTGTGCAAGACATTAGAGTACATGTGTAGATGTAGCACACAGTCATGGTTACAACAGTAACATGCACACGAGCCAAAGTGATATTTAAAAATGATACAAATTCATCACAATCTCTCAATCTCTGTCTTTCTGCACAAGAGAATGACATAAAAAAGACAGTGTTGTGTACTCACTGCAGCTCCTGGTCTCCCTCTGCCCTACGGAAGACACAGGAAGGCAAATTAAGTCACAAACATAGAGGGCATGATTAGATTTACGCAAGACATCAGTATCCACCATGTGATGTATAACTGCATTAAATCCACTTTGAAAGTTTGGCCCAGGTTGCTGCTGTGAGGCACTTTTTGCAGTCCAGTTAGATCAGAGCAAACTATAATCTCATAACTCCTGGGACAATATGCGACACTGCCACTTGCAAATGTGTTAAGTGAGGGCTACCTACGTCTGATAAGAGCCGAGTTTGAGCCCTGACTTTACAGGAGCAGGATTACAGAACTTGATTCTCGCATGAAATTATCCAATGCAGTCTGAAAAGGAATTACTGCTTCTGATCCAACGGTCCGTGAAGGAATAAAGCAGTATGTGTGGTAAAGCATCAAGGGATGAGGAGTCTTTTACGCTACTGTGGCCAATGTAATAACAGTCAGAGGACTATTTTGTATCTGTGTGATGTTTCTTAGATGTTACACAGTATGTCAGGGTACTTACAGGAGGCCCAGCTGGCCCAGGAGGTCCTGCTTCACCCTGAAGAGGAAAATAATAATCATAAACAGTGCAAGGGAAATCCTTTGACCTACATCTGAACCCTTTGGACATAATGGTTATCCATGTGTGGACATAATAAAAATTTAAATATAGAGTTTGTGTTGACCGTGTGTACTATTCAAACTATATAAACAGATTCAAGTTTGAACCTGTCTGTGAAGGTTTTGCATGATTTAAGCCAACACGCGGGCTGCTATTCATCAGCTCTTTCTAATTATTGTAAAGGTGGTTACTTAAACGGTTTGTGTATGAATTTGTATGCGTGTGTGTGTGTGGTGCTTATTCAGGTGGTCATATTCCAGCTAGACATGATAAGTGACAAGCAGCACTGTTGCTATACGTGACTTAATTATATATTCTTTAAATGCTTTCAAATGGGTTGAAACTTGAAACAGTGTTCTTTGGCAAATCTGACAGGTTATATCAGTGTTTCCTCTCAATCTCTACTCTTGATGATCGAAAGGCAAAATTGCCAAAAAGACTTTTCTGTGGTAGCTCATGAAGAAATGGAAGATCACAAATACTTTGCAACTAATTAAGTTAATTAAAGGGGGAAAAAATGTCTGGATCTCTCCGTCTGTGATCAGTTAAAACAACAATTTATACATTCCTCAGTATCTCCGAGTGTAAATGTAATTTGGTTATCTGTACAACCCTACACTTGATATTGTGAGCTGCGAAGGACACGATAACAAGTATTTTTGTTCCATATACTGTACGTCTTCCTCTTTCCTTCACTTACTTAAAAAAATTTTTTTTTAAATGCATATTTCATCCATTATTTCTGTCCGTAAAAAACTATTCCAAAAATGCTTGTTTCCTGAATAAATTATCAGATTGGGGTTTCCTGCGGTCCCCCCCTCTTCTGTCCTTGCTAACCTCCCATGATCATTTCTCCTCCGCCCTCTCTTAACTCTTTGTTTACCTCCCTCACAGCTGTATTTGTGTTGTCTGAGAGGGCGAAAGACTCCAAATATACAGGTCTAACGTAGTGATGTTACTGCATTCCTCAGTCTGCAAACTAGTCAACAGGGTACACAGGCACACAAAAGATAAATGAGATCGCTGAAAATTACCTAAAAGTATAAAACTAAGAAGATGTGTCTAAAATTAGATCGAAATCTAGATTTTATTTTGAAAATGAACATCATTACTGTTAGCTGATCATATCTGCTTGGAGCTAATAAAATGCCGATCACTAGCTTATGATCTGTCTAAAACTCCACCAGTTTGATCCTGTTTGTCTTTGCAGGTCTCTTCGGCACTATGAACGAGCCATGACAGCGTAGTAACTGGAGGCATTGGTTGACACAAGCTTCCTCATTAGGTTGGCTGATTAGTTGAGTTGCCGGAGGGGGGAGGGGGCTTTATATCTTATGTGGGAAATAAATAGCTTCCTGTTTAATCATAAGATGTAGCAGTGCAGATGTAGCTTGATGTCACATCATGTGCTGGAATTCTCTTGCATCTCTCGGAGGACAATCATTATCAACAAAAGATCGTCATCCCCTCCAGTCTTACAGATTGGTGGGAATTGGTGTGCATTCCGGGCCGGATTAGGGAAGCAGCAGAAATAAATCCGATTCTGATCCCTCATTAAAAATATTCCCACCAAGAGGCTGAGCCAGCTTGAGAAATCCAGGCTGACAGAGACAAACATACGACCATGTCCCCATTAGACCCTCATGGAGATGCTCATACACCAGCAGCCAATCGACATGAAGTGTTTTTGCATCCATATGTGTTCATGCGTCTTACTAGTGGCTGCCTTGGACTGGCTGATTAATGGGGGGGGGGGGGGGGGGGGGG
>JBBPCS010000480.1:11365376-11375996 GCA_037974645.1 Hollardia meadi | reverse complement strand
AAGGGCTACGGGCCCGCTGGCTTATGTCTGGTGATCCGTGAGTGCTACAGGCGGTAGATTAATGAACGTGCCGTCGCTGGCGGGAAAGCCTCAGTTCTGACAAATCTGAGGGCGGCCGATCTCATAAGTTAAGTTTTTGGAACAACCCCCCTCGCTTCATCACACATAACAGTAATAGAGGTAAAGACTGTAAATATATATTATTCAGTGGGTTTGCATTAATAGCTGGCCAGCTATTGGTACATTTATGGTTAAGTTAAATTTCATGTGCCTATCTGTGATGTCCACATGCAGAGCTGAATATTTTGGAACACAAGTTTCCAAAACATCAAAATATTTGTTCTAAAGAAGAATGATAATAAATGGTAGTGTTTGCTTGATAACCCATGTCCGTAAATCATGTCTTGCAATGCACGAAGACCAGCTCAGACTGGTGGGATAAACAATTCAGAAATATTCTGCTGACTCATTTTACAAACAATACTCTCCACCACGACTTGACATAAAGACTACCTGACTACCTGAGGATTTTAAATGTTAAAATAGATCGGTTGTGTTGTTTTACGGTGTATCACACATTGCAAGCCACTGTGGACAAGAAATTCAGCACTTAGAGACTTGTTTCTTGTGATACACTTACCTCGATTTCCTTCTTGGTGAGTTCTGAAGCCATGTAATTAACCCCCGGCTCTCGCAGTGGAAAAAGCCTTACAATGGCAGAGAGAAACAACACAGAACCCATCAGCATCTAATGAAACTATAATCTGGGGTTACGAACTGTTGCAGGGACAGCTGACGTATTCAACTAGATATTCCATATCATATCATAAACTATAATACTGGTACAATTTTTTTATATGATTTCAAAAATCATATGATAATGTGACTATTCCAACAGTTATATACAATGATGGAATGTAACTAAGTATATTTAATAAAGTACCGTACTTAAGTACAATTTTGAGGGACTTGTACATTACTTGAGCATTTCCATTTTCTGCTACTTTCTACTTCCACTCCACATTTTGAAAGCAAATACTGTACTTTTTACTACACTATATTTATTTGATAACTTCAGTTTCTAGATACTTTCAGATTTAAAAAAACAAAGAAACCCTCAAACAATGATCAAAAAACAGTCAACCCATAGCATACAGTATATACATTATATACATACATTCAAATAGATGCATAATTTACTTTTAATTTTGACAATTAAGTACATTTAATATCAGACTTTCATGATTACCAAACTAATATTTTAACACAACGCCTTTATTTTAACTCTTGGGTACTCTTTACAATACTGGTTATAAAAGAATTGCAAGAAGACAACTAAAGGGGCAATACAACAACAAACTTCACAACCTCAAATAGAAGTACCTGGTTGAGTACAAGGAGAGGCAAGAATCCCACAAGGAGAGCTCAACAGCTCTTGTGAGTTCTACACCAATATTGCTCAGTATTTTGTCATATCGTCAAGAATATCATTATCACAGGAACCCCCTGAAATATTGTGATATTTGTGGACCATATCTCAACTCAGCACATATATAACCATTTTTCTTTTGTAAAATCTGTCTAAGAGACAGACTGACAGAAAGTAAGAAACCACATTGTCTGGGAGTTCATTTCTACTTTTAGAAAAATAAAACGTGGAGAGATCATTAACAAATCTATCAAATCAGTGGCAAACGCATTAAGATGGGATTTTTTTTATTCCTCATCTTTTCATTTGGAACAAAGAGCCTGTGTTTTGCACTTAAACAATGAATGTGTGAAGCAGTTAATAAGCTAGTGTTTTGTTTGTTTTTTTGCTTGTGTAGTGCTTGTTTAGCTTTTCATTTTAACCTCTGCACACATTTTTGTAGTAGCACATCCCTTGCTGAAGAGCATGCAGCATGCACCCAACTGCAAGATCACTGGTATAAGATGACATTAGTTTTGTAACCTCAGACTGCACACAGCCAAAACATACACCACAAGCGTAAACGTACATACCACTGAATGTACGAGTGAACTCTCTCCAGTCTTTTGTAGTCATTCTTCCATTCCTTAAGAAAGGATTCAATGTAGACATCTGTGCCAAATGATAGAAAAAGCACGTCACTACACACACTTTCCCAAACACTGAAAATACATTGTGAGAATGTCTAAATATTTTACCATCAGGGGCAGAAGGATATTTATTGAGATAAAACTGCAAATTGTTCATTTTGTCTTCTGAGCACTCGTCATCAGTAAGATTCTGTCCAAAAAAAGGGGGGAAAAAGCACATCCAGGTTGACTTCTCTCAGATGTGATCAACATGTTTTTGTTGCATTACTGCTGGAGCTGCTATTACTTACTGGATATCCTCTTCTGTAATTCTGCATGTCCTTTGCAGCCCTCATATTTCTGGACGTGTGATGCCACTGCAAATAAAAGTAAAATTAACCTGCATCTTATGCGTCACCGTTATATAAATTGTGAGGGGAAGTACATCAGAGTTGGTGCATCCTAATTTAAATCAACCATGACAAGTCGTGTTATCATTGCTAATGATGCCACGACCTGTAATGTTCCTAATGACAGAAAAATAACGTTATACAAGTTGACATATGTAAGGCCAAGCTAACCCATTCCCCTCTTCCATCAAAGGGCTTAAAACATACGTATGTTTGTCTCAACAATGGATTTAAAAAAAACTATGCATAGTAAACACTGTAAGCAACACAAGGTAAATATTTAAACCTAACACCAGCGACTCATAACCCATACAAATTAAGCTAACGTCAGCAGCTAGCTAGGCTAGTTAGCAAGCCTGCAGCAGGGAGGCATAAAGCTATCATTAGCTTTCCAGTCATGGCAATAATAGCAAACGCCTGGCTGGGTGCAAAAGCAACGAGTTACAAGTCAACATATTCTACGCCATGACACGATTTAGGTAAGTTATGGTTCGTCTGAGTAATAATGAAAGCGTTACAGTTACTAAAGTCCAGCCAGATTTGTTTTTGTCTTGACATGACCGACGGGTTTGGCTCTCTCCGGCCGGGTCGTCTCCGTCACTCTCTGTGTCCCAGGTCGAGTCGTACTCACAAACACAGTCGTCCTCCATTATTGAAAAAACCCCGTTATATTACTATCTAAAGCTAAATAAACGTGTAAAATGGTTTAGCACTGTAAAGTTACGCTTGCATGTTCGGGTTATATGGGGACGGTCCTGACCATCCGTTTGCCAGTAGACCATCGTCAGACAGCGGCACCGTTGGCGGCTGCAGTATATTGTTGCTGCTTTTAAGTACCCTCCCATAAGTAGTATTTATCAAACCTCTCTAACACACCGGGCGTTTGCCATTACTTTAATCGGAAACGAACCAATTTTTAAAAAAATACATATATTATAAGGTATTTACGTTTAAGAGTATGCCATTAATATGGAGTTGCTGCCTCACGGGATCACAATGTAGCTACAGTTTAAGATAAGGAATAAAAGGAAAGTAGCCTCTCACGTTATTAATGCTAATGGCGCTCATCATCAGTCGACACCAGGAAGCCATTTATTAACTTTGGCCCAAATGCCATCTGACAATTGTATTAATAAAAAATATCACTCCATTACGGTGTTATTTGGTTCTTTATGAGGTTGTTAATGTGCTTTCTAATAAATAGTTGGATTTTCCGACATAACTTGAAGGCAGCACACTTGCTGTGCTGAGTTGATGGCGATAATATCTGCAAACCAGCTGATGAGTCAGGCAGTTTATCTTGGGTAGCTACAGGAAAACTGTTAAACTTGACTCTTATATAACAAAGAACAACAGCAATGCTAGTGTCGATTTAGTAGCAACTAATAAACAAACAATTTAAATATAATTACAATATATAAAGTAACAAGATAACTAACCTTTTAAAATAATTATAATGTGAAATATAGTAGAAATGCCTACTGATGCAACAAATGATGAAGACTACCAGACGAACACCAGACCAGCTTAATGAGTTTGTATTCATACCCAGATTTGAAGATCCCCTCCAGACATGATTTGAAATGTTTTTAAAATCCTCTACTTTGAATAATAATTTGTGTTTGGTCTGTTTCTTTCACAAAAAGTTTAATCAATCCTTAAAATGACATCTACTCCTTTCTCTTGTTTTTATTCCCAGAAAGATGTACAAATAATTTTTTTTTTAATTTCACAAGTTTAACTGCAGGACACAAGATGTCTCCTATACTTCACTGTTAAGTCCATTCTCAGTGTATGTGCAGTGGAGGCTTCAAGTTTCCACATCACACTTGTGTATTTTTTGCTTTTCACTTGTCATGCAATGTCGTCCACATTCAGCTGTTGTCATGTAATTTTAGGCACGAATGCCACAGATAAAGAAATGTCAGGTGATGTATTATATACAGTAAATGGTAAATGGATGGATCAAACAAACGTAGAATGTGTGACTTGTATGAAACCAAAAATGAATTTTAAATTACATTTGTAAGTTCACTTATGTAACGATTTTAACTAACATCACATATGTAATGTAATTCACCTTATTTTAACTCAAACCAGGATCTTTTCTTCCAAAACCTAATCAAGCAGTTTTTATGACTAAACCTAACCAAGCACCAACTGTGGGTCACCTGACTAAGACAACGAAGGTCACCTGACAAAAGTCACCTGACTTCATCCTTCACATCTAAAACTCATGAAAAACTTTTAAAATGCTTGAAATGTCCTTAAATATGTCGTACCATTCATACGCCATCCCATTAGATCACGTTGGAATATTGAACCCAGATTGGCTTCCAAACTATTTGTGATGTCACAAATCAATGCCACTTGAAATCAGACTTTCACTGAGCACAGAGAACATTTACCCTTTCAGCAGTGAATGTGAAAACAGCCTTATAGCGTCAGACTCAGCACATACATCATTCTACACTGCGAGGCTCAAACATTCAACTGGAGGAACAAGAAGAAAAACACAGTTTTGACTGGGGAGGGACTTTAAACAAATACTGTGCACCATAGTCAACAGGAGAAGACCACTATAATAATAATGTTGTACCTTTCAGAGAAGAAACGTAGTTGCCTACATTTACAGAGGAGAGTATAGCAGGTAAGACTGCACAATATTAGACAAGCAGAGGAAGGATTAACCTCTCAGATCCGTCACTGACAGACTGGCTGAGTTATGTTTGGTGTGACCAGATGTATTTGTAACGTGGTAATATCTGAGGCTGTAAGAGTTCATCAGGTCATCATCTTCTGCCATCCTGTAAAGACAGTCACTCCCTGTGGAAAAACTTCCCGTCTGTATTTGTTCATTCTTCTGCAAAATAAAGTTACATGTCATTATTTTACTTCAGGCTATTTGTTCTTGCAATTCCTTGAAGAGAGACGACACTTGTTTCCTTTCATCTATCAGCAAATACTTCCTCCGCAGCCTGCGATTGCTTCACAGAAGAAGAAATTGCATTCCATTGATTAACAATTTCAATGTTATATAATCAAACAGAAAGATAACACAACTTGCAATACAGTGAGATTTGAGACTGGAATTTTTTTTGTCAGCAGTTATCAAGTTATTAAGATGAATTATAAGAACAGTGAAAATGACAAATGACAGCAACCTGAAGTTTTGGGGTATTTGTGTCACTCTGTCTGTCACTCACTACTGTATTTGATTTGAAGCATGCAGGAAGCCTTAAATGACCCCTAATCACTTTAAACAAGTCAACACATCGTTCAGCCAAATTTACTGTTGAAATTGTAAAACACATTTTGCCTGATTGTCATAAACATAGTCGGGTCATAACTGAAAGCAGTTCTTGCACTTCCCCTTAAATAGTTCCATGTATATTGGTCAACGACAATGTGCAGAATATAAGGTGCGATCTGTGTATTCAAATATAAAATGTTCGAGATAAATAGAAAGAGAATATTTTAAATGATGAAATAAATTAAATGTTACAATTAAAATATCAAATTTCACAAGGTTCAAAGTGGTTCTTATTAGGAGATGCAGGCTGTGTGAGCACTTACAGGTAAAGTTGAATCAGTGTATCAGTCATAGCTGCTTGTGTAAAAGGTACATTATCTTTTATGTGACTTACTCTTGTTGAACAATTTGCTCTGGAACCATTGCATTTAACTTTGTGAGCAAATACGTGTTATATATATTTTGTCTTTATTATCTTGAATAACTATTTGATCCTGTTGTACGGCAGAAATATGTGATACTATCCAATAATATTTATTTAAGTAACTCTTTTATTCTGGTCTATTTCTTCTTTATCACCGCTTGTCTAAGGGAAATGCTTCACTGTTTTGTTGCTGTGCACAATGACAATAAAGATTTGAATCTGAATCACATCTAAGACTCATAATTCACTCCTAACTACAGCTGCTAGAACCTGAAAACACATACATCATTACCACATTACAGTAATGTATCTAAATACATTTGCTCAATTACTGTACTTAAGTACGAATTTCAGGTACATGTAGCATACTTTACTGCAGTAATTCCATTTTATTGACACTTCTACTCCACTAAAATGTAGAGACAAATGTACTTTTTACTGTACTGCATTTATCTGCTTCTATAGTTTCTGGTTACTTTTTATATCAAGATTTTATATGTCAATGATCGATGGTTTATAGAATATTGTTATTGATTAAATTTGCTGCCCTACACATTCACAGTCACATTTGAGATGCAGGACTTTTACTTGTAACAGAGTATTTTTTCATTGCTACTTTTTCATATTTTACTAAGTGAAAGAAGTATTTCTTCCACCACTACCACATTCATTGCTGTAAACAAAAAACACCAATGTAAAAAAAAAAATACTGTCAGCACCCACAAGCCTTGCCAAGTTTTCCAGAATTGATACACCTTCCATACTTATTCAAGTGATCATGGAAGAGTTAACTATAGAGATTTATACGTTACTTAATTAAAAAGAGTTGCACCAAACTAGCTAGTTTACATGTTTATCAAGATTAGTTATTAAATATTTACACCTAGTCCTAAATTCCTGTCAAATCCACTACAAACACAGCCATACTGTTTTTTTTAAAAAATAATTATTTTAATCTCTGTGTAGTACCAGTTCTTTCCATATGTATTGAATGCACTGAGAATAAGGCAAGGAGGAATCCATTTTATAAAGCAGAGGCACTAAATAGCAACAGCAAATACTGGATGCCTGCAGAGCCCTCTGGTTTCCACAGTAACTAGAACCAAAAATAGAAACCCACACCAGCGGCCATTCAACATTGAATCCCCTGTGATAATACACAATTCTATTTATACTTTCTAATGATGAAATGCTCCCATGTATAAATGCCTCTGTCCAATTACTGAAAAGATGTACATCACGGTCCAATTATATGTTCACACTCGACTCCTTTGTGCTTTGTGGACTATATGAAAACTGAATCCGAGTTAGTAAGCCTATACTGAAGATATCGCACACTTTAATGAGAACTCAGACTCGACTGCTTGATAAGCTGGACTGTGTTTGGACTGTGAGTTTGTGTGTGAATGACTGCAGTGTTTCTATAGGTCGTAACGTAGAACTGCTGCCTTATATGTTAATAATAAGGTCAGGTGTGCATTCCTGAGTATGATCTGTTTACAAATGTGGCTTATAGCTGTCACTTTGCTTTTTTTAAACATCAACAGAAATAGCCAATATTTCCTATTTTGGAGTATTAACTTTTAAATGCAACTTTCCCAGTGCATATTTTTCCAACCTTGCACCCAGTATTAAATGGAGACACCAACAGGGTATCAAGCAAGAATCAAGAATCACCTCAAGTCCATATCGGTCTCAGTCTGTCAAGTCTGCAAAATAAATTATAGTAATTCATGCTTTATGACATTTATCTGGAAACACACATAGAAACCCAGTGTCATTAGAAAACAGGTAAATGTGATAACACTGCCGTATTAAACAGTACTTATAACATTTATCCATAATCACAGTAAATAAATTTATATCAGCAACAATTTCAATGATTGTTGAAGTAATTTTTCAAGCAAAAACAATAACAAACATTAATGCTGCTTTCAAAAACAAGAAAGCGAATCAGGCACATAATCAAAGATAATGTGTCACAGGAGTGACTAAAAAAAGCCTCTATTGGCTAAATCATTTTTAAAAAGCCAAATCATTAAAAAAATTATTGCTTGGGTTTGGGGCTGTTGGCAAAACAAAAGAAATTTGAAGACATCACTTGAAGAAATGATGAGTGCTTTTCATTATTTTCTGATATTTTACAGACAAAATTAAAATTATTGTTAGTTGCAGCGTTGATCACAACAATCTAATTGCCTTGTAATGTTTTGTTGCCATTATTAAAAGCACATGGCTTTTGCACATACACAAAACAAAACATTAGTTGCCAAAATCTCAAATTCTAGTGAGACATTTTTGTTAACATCATAACATCAATCTGCTGCTTGGTTATTATAAGGATATGAACTTTAACATATTTTGTTGGTATTTTAATTCACTTGGCGAAGTTATGAGCATTGCATTTATAATCTATGTTTCTGTAATGTGGCTGAATTTGCCTCTTTGAGTCCTTCTGTTGCAATATTTGGACTTAAAAACACCCGTGACTGTGATTCTCTCCATATGTTACCTGCCTTATCTTTTTCATGTATAATCACAAACCACCATAAATAAAATATCTAAAAGGTTTAAAGTTGGTTTAAGTTTGCTTCGAGGGTATTAAACAGATCCAAGTGCTATTTTACATTTTAAACTACAGCTGTATCAATAATCTCTGTATACATGCTCGTAATAAATTCTCGGATTTTTTAATATTCTTTTATCAAATCGGGATGCAGCACTTCAGTCTGTTCTCTCCAAAACGGCAAATTTAAATAATTATATGTGTCTTAAATAATCAAACCTTTGAGTCAAAGGACACCAGCAGATTACATTATCTCTATTAAAGTCCTTGCAGTTAAATTCACAATTTTATCTTCAGGTCCTCGTCACACAAATCCTCTCTCTGTATCAAGCTGCTCGCATCTTGCATTCCTGTATTGTGTCTGCTGTTCCCTGCGAAAGACCCCCTTTTCCAATCTAAAAGTTCGGCTTTTACAGAGGAGCTTCATTTTAATAAGCCTTCCTCCAGGATTTTGCCAGATTTGCATTTTTTTTTTTTTTCATGCAGAAATGGCAGATGGGTTATATTTAGTAGAAAAATGTGCCTCCGGGCACAGGTTCCTCTTTTCTCCGCATGATGCCATGTGCATCTTTAAAATGGTTTTGTCCCATCTGCATATTCTCAGCATCACCACAGTTACTGAGGAGGCCTTTTTGATTTTATGAGATCAAAAAAAAATAATTGACAAATGCTTTTGTGGAAAGTGTTTAATGTGACAAAATGCGTGAAGTCAAAAATAAAAAAGGAATGATGGGATTATTTTTCAGGTTAGGCATAATGAGCACTGGAAACAAATAATAATAATAAGAGCTAAAAAATTTAAAAAAAATCTATATTACTGCACCATCTCATAGCAAGTCTTCTACGAACTCTGGCAAGGATGACAAAAATAAACAAATCTAGACAGGAAGAATTCTATGAACATGTGAGATTTCACTTTAAGCCAGAATTTAATATTATAAACATAAAATTCAAGAAAGCAAGGGGCATTATGAGTGAGAGAGTGGACAATGGTTGGCATTTACATAATCCACTTCATTTGTTTTCATTGTTCCATGTAAATGTTAATATGTGTGTGCGGTGATGAAATATACCTGAGGGGGGAGAGAACACAAGGAGCAAAACTAAATCAATGACGCATCTCTTTGAGCCTAAATATTTATCTTTAAGCCCAGGCCCGATGGGGATTGATGGGCCTCCTCACTTGGTTTCAGGTCCTTGGGCTTTGAAAAGGATACAAGCTGCGCGGATTGATGGGCGGCTGCTGGTAGGGCTTCAGGTTCCTCTCTTATCAGCTGAGATGTAATTGATTTACGGAGAGCTGGTTTGAATCACAACATGGATGCGAGCGTGCTGATTTAGCCACTTAACACAAAACCAGGGCCATTGAGGGCAGGTTGCTCTGTTTGAATGGAACAAAAGAACACACAGTAATCCACCTGCAGCACTCTGTTGGTGCTTCTAACACCTACTGTGACACAAGGAGGGTGCTCCTATTTCCTCTTTCTCTCAACTTTCAAATCCTAATCATACCCATGATGCAGCGCCAACATAATTGACCCAACGAGGACCTGGATCATTACACTTAACATATTAGCTTTGAGCTCACCGACGATCCAAGTCTGTGCTCCTGGTATAAGTAACCATGGCAACCAGCATCACCTACAGTAAGTTTTCCATAAGTGTCCAGTGTAGCAATGCCGATTATTGGGCCACTGTTCATGCATGAGCGCATAATGTGCTGTTGCCAAAGAAATAGAAATCCATGTGTTTTTTTCACTAGTGTGTGTGTGTGTATTAATATATACATTGTTAGGTTTATATTATTAGTCTTTTTTCCTTATTTTTTCTTCCTATTTGATTCAAGTATTTCTCCATTTACCTGAATTTTCTTGATTTTCACTTGATAACTAGATTGCCACATATGTGTGTGTGTGTGTGTATATATATA
>JBBPCS010000480.1:11345510-11358144 GCA_037974645.1 Hollardia meadi | reverse complement strand
TGATTAGCCTGCCAATTCAAATAATACCATGAAAAACACATCGAGCCATCATGATATCAAAATAAAGAGAAAAACTTATATTTCAGCAAATTTTCCAGCACCACTGACGAGAAGCCGACTTCAATAACTTTGAGAGTCACAAATGGTCGCAAAACAAGCATGTCCATCACTTCTTAGTTTCCCCCAGAAACATCCATATCCATTGTCATCTGTGCTACTTGCAGTGCGTTTCTCTATTTGGTTGTGTTGTGAGTGTTTGCAGTGCACGTGTTGTCAAATTGATGAAGATGTTTTCTTAATTTGCCAGTGTTTTCATCTATTTGCATGTGTTTTCTTAAGTTGCAGTGTGTTGAGCTCTCTTGGCCACCGTACTTATGTGCCTAAATAAAGAGGTCCTTGTACTGGTGGTGGTGAATCCTCCCTTACTAAACATCTGGTATTTGCAAAACTACACTGTCATAAAGTCTTGAAATGACAGAAATGACACATCTAAGGTTGAAATGATTTCAAGTTAGACAAGACAAAGCGCTGGTAAACTTTTCAGAATTATAAATCTTGGCATTGTCAGGGTCTCTCAACATTGACATTTTGATGAAAGTTGCTCTGTCAGAGAATAAATCTGACTCATAAAACCAGAATGGCTCATATATTTACAGGCTTTTGTCACAGACGGCTGACCATCGATGGCAAACACAATAAAATGAATCCGTCAGTATATTTCTCATTTCCCTCTAAATCATTCTGTTCTTCATGCATCTGCCTGAATGATTACTGCAGCAGATGTGTCAGTCTAAAGGAACTTCTCCACTTCAATGGTCTGCTGCAGACAAAAATGGATTCCTATTATCAAGCAAAACCTCCAAGGTAGTAACGACCAAACACACCATATGCATCCCATCTTGATTTGAGCTAAAGGATTCACTTTGAAGATACAGTGAGAGGCCTATTTATATTACCTGTTTTCACACGCTCTCAGTGGAGATACAAGCCATCCAGAGGAGCAATATGTGCTTTGTAAACATATCACTGATAAAAGGTTGAAGGCTTTTTGCACTCAGAAGAATAAAATGAAAGCGATAAACAAATCAAGTTCAGCCCTAAAGCAATTCCTATTTCTGATATCAGACAAGGAAAACATCCAGTGTCCCTCACCTCCTACAAGCTGCATACGTCTTTACTTTGGTTGAGTGTGGCACTTTCAGGTGGTCCTTGTAAACTCACACAATGAAAATATGTCACATCACCAACAACATGGTACACTTAAATAGTGTACGTTTCACAGCAGCCAAGATCTATACATAGCTTTTTGGGAAATACACCCCCAACATTATAAATTTAATCCAATGTAGCAGAATGGATTTTGGCTTTAGCATCACTGTCCCAAAAGCCTAATTTTTCATTTTTCTAATTTGTTGGGTTTTTTGTTTTTTTTTGCAATGGTAATTATCAGTCAGTATTAAATATTCAGCCTGAATCTCCTGGTGATTATTCTACTCCCTCTCTGTGGTTTATTCTAAGAATGTATTTGTTTACAAATTCTCCCGATAACAAACATAAGAAATAAAAAGGAACTTTTGGGAGACATTTGGATATAAATTAGTACCTTTTCCCAAACTGTGCCTGAAAATTGATGTTAATTACCTAATGGATTTTCAGAAAAAAGCACGGAGCAGCACGAAAGACATCTCTAATGTTGCAAGAGTGAGAAATAATTATAAAAGGTAATAACATTTAGGCTTTTTATTGGGTACTAATTTGCATTTTTTCAAAGAATCCATCCAACATTAGTAACAGAGAGCAGATTTGCTTTTGTTTGCCAGGCTCTGAATGATTTTGTCCTGCTTGAATGTTTTGATTTAACACATTTTTTTTGGTTTTCAGCTCTGCTGCTCAGTAGCCAGTGAACGCAACAACGATTCATCCAAATAAGGATGAATAATATATTCATCAGCCCATTAGAGAGTCCTGACAATGCATTAATAGAAGCTGATAAACCCCTCCTAATTCCATTTTTTTTTCATGGCTGATAAAATCATGCCACTTGCTCATGGTAATTAATTACTGATATCTGGCAGATTGTAAGTGATGTCTATGCCAAGGAGTTAAGTGTCTCCAGCTTCTGTCGTCTCATCTGTCCATTGGCTCTTTTCCCCCCATTTAGTTTAAAATTTAAAACCCAACTGCGAGGAGAAGCGGTGAGTTGTTGGGATTTAAGTGTGCAGTTGTGAAAAGGGAGACACTTGAGGACAAAAAGGTTTATAGGATATGACTCTCATTACGGTACAGCACACATGCCCCCACACATTTGAACATTTGCTTTAATTTCCAACATTTTGACATAAGATAAAGTCTAAAGTGTTTCTTCAATTCTGTCATAAATCATCTGGAAAATCAAGAGTAAAAGTCACTAAGTCACCGTTATAAATACCCCATGGCAAAAGGTTGTGCATACTAATGCCAGTTGAGTTCAGTGTGTGCTTGTTGCTTATGTAATGTGAAAACTTATGGCCACAGCAGGCAGTACTGCATTTCATAAGTCTCTGAGGCTACTTAAAGAAATAGTTTAAGGGAAATATGCTTACTTACTTTCTTCACTAGAGTTACATTAGAAGATCTATTTCAACGTCTGCACAGTTAATAAGAACTTGCAACCAGAAAAGAAAACTGGAAGCAGGGAGAAACAGATAGTTTGGCTGTGTCCAAAAGTAACTAAATCCACCTGCCAGCATCTCGAGTTACCGAATTAACTTGTTATATCTTGTTTGTTCTGCCTGTCCAAAACCAGAACTTTTAAACTTTTGTTTAAACTTTTGTTTTGTATTGATTTTGTTACCTTTGAAAAGAGTCAGCTATCGCTGTTAGGCAAAGCTAAGACATATACCAAATATACGGTGATGATGTCATAGATCTTTCTATACAACTTTTGGCAAGAATGCCAATAAGAGCCTTTTCAAACATGTTTCACTATTACTTTAATGAGCTTTTCAGGTTGCCCACATCTTCTTACTGTTCCCCAATTCTTATGTCTGTGACTAATTCTTTCAGCACAGCCAGATGGATCCTGCAACTTACACCAATAAAGCATGTATACTCTGTAACAAATGTTCACTTTAGATATGCCAAGGGAGTCGTTTTGTGGAAACTAAATTATGAGCCAAAATTAATATTGACTTGATTTGCATACAGATCTTACAACCCAGTATCCTTGTTTCATTTGGTAGAAGAAAAAAAACAAAACAAACAGAGCTTTTAACGCTCCCTCCAAGAACTACCTGTAGAGAATTGCTGTTTCCTGATTTGGAAAATTGAAAAGGTGAGTTTAGTTTACACTGGAGGCCACATCATGTCAGGAAAAAGTAAAGTCAATAAAGTAACAATTAGAGGTATGAATGTTCATAAAAAAGGTAACTGCATAAGGATCCATGTCAGGTACTGGTGTGCTCTTATTTTCTAGGTTTTCAAAGAGCCAGGGGCCCAGGATTGACATGCTGACAACTTGGACCAATATGTGCAGAGTAAAACCCCTGATTGCCTGCATGTGATGAGTTTGGGGCTTTAGGGTTGATATTTTGAGACCATGGGGCTGAGCTTGATGTTTCTGAAACCTGAGTCAGTGAACTGAAGGTCTCATGAAACCACCGTTTTGTTAGTGGCTGCTTGGTTCCTGTGCTGAGACATGTGACTGCACTATTGTCATGCTAACAGACTGGGGAGCTCAGAAGGAGTGTGTTCCAGGTTTTGAGGCTAGATGCAGTTGGCATGGCGGAGAGATGGGTTTGATTTTCATCCTCTGTAGGCCACAGTGCATCAGGATCAGAGTTAAAGGCAAGGCACAGAGCAACAGATGGTAAGGGAGGCTAGTCACGTTGTGCAAAGGTAAGCTTAAACTCAAGTGAGGAGCGTGTCTCACACAACTTCTGGACAAAAGTTATAGGGTAAGATCTCTACAATATGCTGCATGGGCTGATGCAATAGTTTTTTGCGATTGATTTCAAGATATGAAGATCTATAGTTGCCTAAAGAGTCTCAACGCCCGTTTGCAAAATGAAACACATGTGGAACTTTGGGCAGGGAGTCCAGTGCAATATAACTCTTTTCACTGAAGGTGTTTGTGTTCTCATTTGGACTGGAGGAGGGTACCTCACTCAAGGGCAGGTTTGCGTGCATTTGTCTGTGTGTGTTTTAGTGTGTGCAGTTATACAGGAGCATCTGCATTACAGAAAACACTGCATGAAAAAGCACTTTACACTAAATCACATTTATAACGGCACCTATGGGCTCAGTAAGCTGAGAGTCAAGTAGCAGTAAGTGTATTTTAGCTTAACATAAAGGCTGAAGGCTGGATGAAACAGCTATCCTGTCTCGGTCCACAGGTTAAAAAAAAGAAGAAAAAAAGACCCTGCCTTTAATGCTGCATTTAAGTCATATTGTTGTAGACCGTAATTATGAGCAACCTAATCTGACACGTGGATTCTTGCCAGATATACAGTCTCAATTATACTTACACAAATATAATAAATTCAGCTAATTTAAAAGGAGTAGACTTTCTTTGCATCTTGTTTCACTTGCTAATGAATTTCACATATGAAACACATTAAAAGTAGCTGGTATAGGCCATTTATCTGGTGTGACTACAAAGCTAGCAATTGGGGTAGCCATCTTGAAATAAACTGAATGCTCCAAAAGGCTTTTTTGTTCTCTCCATTTTGCCACCATTGCGTCAACACATAAAGCTCACTAATTAGCTTGTTTAATCTTGTTTTTGAGTCTTCTCATCATCTTCATCTTCTTCTGGTTTTCTGTTAACTCATATAGTAACAACATTCCAGAAAATCACTGTTCCGGACCAACAAATAGTCCATCCCATATTCCCCTGTGAAACCAAATGTTGTCAGTTTTACAGATTAAACAGACAACATTCTTTAGAGTTGCTTTATTTTTTAAACTTTAGACAGAGCCAGGCTAGCTGTTTCCCCCTGATCCCAGTCTTGAAGCTAAACTGAGCTAATCAGCTTGACAGCTCCAGGTCCATATTTAAGTGACAGGTGTCAGAGTGGTATCAATCTTTTCATCCAACTCTTGGAAAGACAACAATCAACAATCTTCATCTTATGAATGAAAAGCTGAATTAATGAGCAATAAACACCATTCCTATAAATTCAGGTGTTGCTGCTACAGTTTGGTCTAGTATGACCAGTTTCAGGTTTAAGAGGGTTTATTGTGTTTAGCAGCAGGGCTAGGCAGAGTTGTAGGCAGAGGGCAGGCAGACAGCGAGACAGCGTGAGGTTCGATGTGCGAGTGGAAAGCAGACAGGGCAGAGGCGATCTAGATAGATAGCGAGGATTAATCGCTAAAGGCTTAAAGGAAAAACACATTGGAGAAAATAACTAATGTCACTAGCATGGCGCCGCTGAGAGAGTTACTACCACTGTGGCAGGGAGGACAATCTGGGGAGGAGTGGTGGAAAAGCCTGGGCTTTTATGCAGCAGCAGATTAGATGATTAGGTACAGGCATTGTGATTGCCCAGGTGCTCGGGAGGCGGGAAGCCACGCCCACGGCAGACAAACACAGACACACAGGGGAGGAGGACAGAGGGAGAACGGGGAAAAACACGGGGAAAATGAGGAGTCCCAGCCAGAGCCATGACATCAACTGTCTCACACAGTTAACTTGAGAATAAGACTGTATAATAATAATAATAATAATAATAATAATAATAATAATAATAATAATAATAATCAACTATCTTTCACATTGCCCCTTAAAAGATATGATTCAGAGGTTCCCTGTGGAGCTTTTGAACACATGTTGTGCTATGGAACTGTTTTTCTATGAGTGAGTCGCTGTTTGGTAATCCCATGCATATGTGTGTCCCCATACACATTTCTGCTATCGGTTAAAAACTATTCCACTGATCAACAGGCGGCGGTAATCCATGTGCCAACAAAGACAGGGAAGAACCGCAATCTAGTAAACATGGAGTACATCTCAATTCCCTTCCTCGCTCCTCACTTGAACCGAATGTTGTTCTGGTTCGCCATCTCGCACGCCATCCCAAAGCTCTTATTTCTGCCCCGAGGAGTGAGGAATGAGGAGGAATCTCTGAGGAGCCATGAGTGAGGATACACAAGAGCAGCCTTCATGACTGACACACCCCGCTATTGGATATTAGTTATTGATTGGATACTGCGGCTGATCGGACTGATCTGACACATCACTCCACATCCCTGGAGTTTCATAACGGAGTGACGACAGTTAACAGATTCCATTGAAATGTATCGCTCACAAGTAATATATTTTGTTTCCTGATCGACAATCTCGGCTTAATTAAAACATGTTAATTGTGGGTCTGAATTTTTAAGGACCACAAACAACTTTCTGCATTTATTAGAAAGATTTTTTATTTTCATGATCTGTTACATCGCCCATTAACTTTTATCATGGATACAGTTAAAGTCAGAGAGTTCATGAGAGCCTGTCTGTCAGCAAGAAACACTTTTCACATTATTTATCGTAATTTTATTCAGTCACATGTGAGGCTGAAAAAAGTGTTTGATGTTACATAACTTCAATTTTCAATGAAACTTTTAGCTGAATAGATCATTTCCACTAGTATAAACAGTGACCTTCATCATATTCTGAGTTATTAAATCATGAATTTACAATCATACAGATGCAAATACTGAATATATAATATAAAGGCATTCTTCCTGTAGAAATGACTCCTGTGCCTCTGAGCAGGACACAGTGTAAATACAGAATGCAGCTTGTTATTCACGTGCAGATGTTTGTTAAACAGGTGAACAGAGAGAAAACACTGCTGCTCTGCAGTGATAACTGTGTGCCTTTATTAGTATTAGCATAGTGCACATGTGCAGACAGAAACTCCATCAAAAGTCTCTACAGCTGCTAAAGCTAACTGACAGCTGATGCCGCCGTCATCAGAAATGAACGTCGCTTCATGTGACGCTTCAGAGGAAAGGACGTCTCATTCCTCTTAAAACATCTATTCTCATTTCTTCCTCCTCACATGGTTTCCTTGCGTCTCTCCATGCATCCTTGACAAGATGCAAGTGAGTGAAACGTTGATGCAATTTAAGGGAATTGGGATTTACAAACCAAATTGGCTTTGCCATTGTGAGGAAGGAAATATGTTCAACACATTTGTCTGAGCTAAAGGATACCCATAATGCATTTTGGTGACTAAGACTGAATGTAAACATAACTTTTGTTTGTTTACAAGAAAACCCCAACAGAGGGGTGTAGCTACTACAAAGCAAGATTAATGGGTTAGCAAGGTATGTTAAGTCTTAAATGTCACGAAGGTGGCTCTCTTTTATCTTTTCTTTATATGCTGAACACATAACGTGGTCCAGAGGAGGTTATGTTCAGAGTTTCGGATTAACTCAGCTATTAATAAACTGCATATCATCCAATACACTTAAACAATGATGTCAGTTCTGATTTGCACTTTATTTTACACTGCTGGTGTTGGTATGACAGATAATATTCAATCTATAGACTTAATTTTACTTTGATTTGGCTAAAACCTCAAGCGATTTCCATGTATCCTTCATTATGGGACAGTGTCAGGCCTAAATGCAGTATGATGTTTAAATATGCTGTATTAAGTTTAAAGTTTAAAAGTTCTATAATGTGGAGTTGTCACATTGGAAATAAAATTGTAGGCATAAGAGAAGAGAGATAATCAGATCTGATAATCTTCCTAGCTCTCCATTATAATAACCTGTTCATTTCGATTAAAGAAGGTAGTAGAAGTATGGTACGCGATCTGCCCATTTTGTGCAAAAGAAGAGTGGTGCCCCAAACGCCTTTTTTATGGGAACGCGCACAGAGCCTGAAGCGGAAAGCCTGAGTTAACAAAGAAAGTTGATACCCACGTTCGTGATGCTCATTATCTCTGATTGGGGTTTTAGGTTTTGTCGAGCCAGCACCTTCAAAGAAAGCCCGGCTATCTCAAACTTTGTAGTATACCCCTCAGGCACCTTTAAATGAAGTTCTGCCATTCAGCATATTTAAGGTCAACACACAAGACATGAAGCTGTAAGGAATACAAAACCTGAACCATGCAGCAGTGGTCCCAAATGAGGACAGATTTACCCTTAGAGAATGCCAAAACGAGCCTTCAAACCAATTCAACCCACACCCAACCACTGTCTGTTGTCGTCTATTTTAAATGGTGGTAGAACTGTAATGGTATGAGCAGTAATCTCATTACATCTGATCATTACGCCGGTCCAGTAACACCCAAGGATTGTGAGGCCATTTTACACAACCAACTGTTGATAATAATGCCATCATTAAATAGGTTTCTATCAACGCTAATATGACATCAAACAGCTTCCATTACCACTAATTTGCCAAATCTCAGTGTTGTTTGGCTGTGTTGCATGAGGAATGGAGGATTTGTTTGGTTGCAATGAATATACTGGAATTACAGTAGTTCTGTATATTTTCTCTATTCTGTGTTTCTGTTTTAGTATGTTTCCATGCATTTGTGTGTTAACGTACAGTATAAATGGACAAAATATCCAGATTTGTAAAGGCAACATTATAATGTCAAAGTTTGGGGGCACTATAGAGTCTGCCTACAATATATCTTGTCTTTATCAAACAATAATCACTGCAGTCTCACACTGATCTGTTTGTATCAAGGGCAAACAGTATGACTTCCTGCACAGGGACAAAGCTCACAGTATGCTTCACTTTGGAGGCCTATCGAGGCTCCCAGCATGTACCTGTCCATCCATGTCTTGCACACAGCTTGGTTGCCGGGTGCCACCTTCAGAGAAAAGCTGATACATTCTTATGTTGTTCCTTTTTCTGCCTTTGACTTTTTTCGTGCATGTTAGACAGAGAACGAATAGTATTATCAAAAAGAAGTCCATGGAGATGTCTGTAAATTTAAAACTCTTTCGTCAGAGTGAGAATAGCCCAAGGACAATGCGCTACATGAAACATAGCTTCTTGGTACAGGTATATTGTCTCTTGAGATAACTAAGGTATTACCATTAAGGAAAATAAGGAAGTATTAAGGAAATATCTGATGAGCACGAGCTGAATGTCATTCCCTTCCTTATCATCATTACCCATCTGGTGCTTGCGGCCACTGATGACGCTGTAATAACAACACCATGGTGAGTACACCATATCGCAATGTCTGCTGTATCACAATAAAGAAAGCTGGATCACATCAAACTTCAGGCACCTGAAAGTGCACCGGAGAGGAGTCACTTGGTTGAGATTTGACTTGGACTTGCAAAAAATGAATTGTGAGCATCTCTGCTATGGGGCTGTATTTAGATACATCTCTGCTTTGATCTAGATGAAAGCATTAGCATGCTAATACGCTCACAATGACACAATGACATGCTGATGTTTAGCGGGTATAAAGTTTACCACATTTACCGTTTTAGTTTTGCGTGTTAGCATGCTAACAATTAATAACTAGCACTAAACACAGAGCACAGCTGTGACTGATAGAAATGTCTGTAGTTTTTCAGGTATTTCGTCACACACCAGTGAAGTGAAGTTTTCAGACTGACATTGCCATTCATAGAGCAATACTACTAGCAAGTATAAAAAAGTGACCATGTCCATATTTTGGTAGGGATGGGACTCCTGTGAGAGACATAGAATGCCAGCATGGATGTGGGTTTGCAAGTAAAATATTTTATTGGGATTCGTATTCAAAAAGCAAATGTTGAAGCGGGATTCACGTCAGACGTAAAATACGTAGAAAAAAATGGCAGAAGGAATCTGAGCACTGCTTTGATTACGTTTTAAAAAGTTCCATGTTCAGATTTGATTAGAATTAAGGGTTGAGTTTTAATTTATTATTTGTTCAACAGTGTTGCAATTGCATTTTCTGTACAAGAATATTTACAAAAAAATGGAATTGGAGGAAAAAAAAACAAACTCCTGTTAGATAAAAGCTTAACCCTTTATGTGGATAACTGTATATCGTTTATGTATGAACCAATCGCGCATAGCGTATCTTCACTGACATTAATCCATGCATAAATGTAGATTTTCTTGTATGTTAGTTTGAATTTGAATGTTATGTTTATGTTAGTATTCATGTGACATTGTCTGCATATATTTATTTAATTTCCATTGTTCAGTATTCCATACTAATATTTGTATAATGTCCATATATTGTGCTGGTAGGTTTCCAGTACATACTGGGGTATTTGCTTTGTTGTAGATTGAAGGTCTGAATAATCCCGTTAAGGATGAGTTATGCGAACATAACATAAAAATAAAACCACTCATTCTTTCATTCATTCTCCTGTTCTTTACTCTAGCGCCACCATCAGGTCATAGTTTTTTGGAACAAAGATTTATATCCCTCTCAAAATTATTTCCAATAGCTTTGGTGATCCTTTAACTTTTTCACGTAGCGCTATTGTCAGTTTTAATTCCAAAATGTAAAATTATGCACAAAGGTTTGTATGTTTTATACAGCTCTGAGTAGTGCCTGCAGGTCTTTCTTCCAGGTGTACAAATCTACACCTCCACCAGTCACAGTAGTAGCAGTAGCCACTAAGAAACCACTGTCACTCGTCGTTGCTTGTAAATCCTAATTGCAGACAGGCTTGAAAGTGACTTGAATGAACATATCAATGTCTCTCTTCTCTCCTGTTCAAAGAGATTTTAGTGAGTCAATAACACTGAAAGCTTAAAAGGCAGGAGGACAAAAACAGGATTTTGACTTATATACTATTATTGTATATCTGACTTATCAGGTGTTATCCTCATCTTGAGATGATGCTCCAGTTTGCAGTTGCTTTGCAATGTGTGCACAAACTGCTTACAGCTTGTGACGGAGAAAACAACTGGTTGTTGCAACTGGTTAGAAACTATCTGCTAAATCATGTAACAGACCGGCCGATCCACTAGAGGATATCACGTTTTGCCTCGGCTGTAGGCGTGAAAAGTACAATGTTGTACATATGAAGGTACAGTACTGAATGTATTATAAAGATAGAAAAGGTCCATTTAGGGAGTTGACCAGGTTGAAGTGTTGTTAGAGGTGGCCTATATTTCTATTCTACCTCCTCGTAATTTTGTAAGCCAGGAAACGGAATTCAGTGCTTGTTCCTTTCCTTAATTCATGAATGTTATGCTATGAATGTATGTCATTTTCTTTTACACGATGTGATGCAAATTAGTTTTTTCAAATACTGCTGAAAGAATGATATGTGTATAAGATTTTTGTCAGCGTCGCACCCAGAGCTGACATGCCCTGCCATTTTGAGAGCAGCGATTACAGCAAAATGTTCAAAGGTTGACAGCCAAAACAGACAATTATATTAACCGGCCCCTGGCCCTCTGTCAGTTTCCAAGAGTGGCCCTTAGGCTAAACTGTTTGAGAATCTCAAGTGTAATAAGGTAAGAATGCATGTCCTGATTAAAGTTGCAAAAGTCTGTATGTGTTTGTATATGTGTGTCTTTGTAATTCCCCTCTAAGTCTATAGCAGTAACTAGTGCAGCTGAGCTGTCAAATGCATTGTCGAATCCAAGTGAATTCCTTAGCATAGTTCAGTGCTTATAATGAATGATCTGTCAATTATTGAGACCCAGGCGATTCTTTGTTTGCCCTTCTATCTCATTTAAAAAGTCCACAATTTCAACATGTCTCTCTGGGCTCCCTGGATCTCACCCTTCAACAAGTAATTGGGCGACTAGTTAGCAACTTAGAGGCATAGAAAGAGAACTGTGTTGGCTCCCTAGCATGAGGCAACTAGTCCCAGAGACTCCCACTCTCATTCAATTAATCATGACCTTGAGAGCTGAGTGGGAGAGCTGAGACCAACTTAAGACTGACTCATGTTTCTTGTTTCCTCGTTACAGTGATATATCTCCGGGTAAGCATCACTCTGTGGACACACTGCAAACTATACTGTCTTGGTTTGAGGACTCTATATACACGTGTGAAGATTTATGAGGAAAATGCTGAGATGCAGGTAAAGACAAAACAAACTATTGATAGATGGAAACAATGTAAACTAATTTCTCAGTTGTGGCTTCACTCGTCAGCATTATTTACTCTGCTGCCTTACATCCAACTTCTGCCCTGGTATTACTGCACACTTGTCAGAAGATAACTGACTGCTGCAATTTGCGACTCAAGAGATGCTTGTCCGAGTCTACTATTGTTATTCCGTTTATGATTAAAGGATGAGCATCCTACAAATACTTCATAATGATTATTTATATAATAATAATTTTCTCAGTTTTCTGGTAGATTTATCACTTTTTATGCGTCATACCATGCCACACGCCTCTTCACACTTTGGCAAGTACTCATAAGACCAGGCACAAACATAGATGCAAAGCAACTGTAATAATTAAAGCTGTTGAAATATTACTACTGTTAAAAATAGTAGCAGCTGTAGGAGCTATTATTTTTAAAAATATAATAAGAGATAATAATAATAATAGCAGCAGTGGGCGTCCAGCAAGACCACAGCAGTAGGTCCAGGGAGAGGAGGAGGAGGAGAGAGGAGCTCAGTGCATCATGGGAAGTCCCTCGACAGTCTAAGCCTATAGCAGCATAACTAGGGGCCGGCCTGTGCCAGCCCTAACTATAAGCTTTATCAAAAAGGA
>JBBPCS010000480.1:11326015-11340441 GCA_037974645.1 Hollardia meadi | reverse complement strand
TATGTAGAGAGAGAGAGAGAGAGAGAGAGAGAGAGAGAGAGAGAGAGAGAAGGAGGGAAAAAAAATAAAAGCCATGATCTGGCAACAAAATAGTCATTTAAAGTGACACAGAACAATGTACATAATAACATAAACAGAACTGTTAACAGGTTATTAATTATGGAGCATTGACGACAATAGGTTTGTCTTCTGTCAAACAGGACAATAAAAACATGGACTGGCAGCACTCTGCTGGGTATAATGGTTGATTTACAGTGGAAAAAGAATTACAGTGTGTTTAATTTTATGGTAAAAACAAACATTTTATGGGTTTGATGGATGCTCAATGGACAGATTATGGTGCAACTTTTCAATGATTTATTTCTGACTTGATGGAACCACTATGCCCTTTTAGAAAAAAAAAATAAAAAAAATCAATATTTCACTTCAGCAAATGTCTCATAGAAAGTTATTAATGTCTGGCAGCACAGTGGAAGTAAAGCATATTTTATTTCATCCCATTGTTCATTCCCAGCTCACCATTCATCCTTCCACAGTCTAAAAAAGTCAAGACTGAGCACTCAATACCAAAATTCACTCTGCTTCTTGGGTGCATCTGTGCTGCCATGGTATTGCAAGCAAGCAGGTTTGTGTTTTCCTCATTGTTTTCTCATGGACATTTTGGACATTGCATTTTCTTTGTACCCACTATTTGAACTTCTGACAATACAAAGCCTAATTCTCTTTTTTCAAGTCAAGTACCACAGAAAGCACAGATGATAAAATAAAGAGCTTCAAGTAATGATGGTGATTATCAATTCATATGTTTGTTTGTTTTTTTTACATCTAAAGTGGCACACCGGCAATTTTAGTGTACGTACGAAAAGCATGAATATTTTTCACCACTGTGAAAATGTTGTGTAATTTCTTCCGTAGCTCTAGCGGAGCATTCTACAAATAACCCCCAGTAATGTCAGATGGTTATAATGGTTGGTTGAAAGATGCTATTGGGTTGTATGTTGGTAAATGTAGGATCCAGTGTGTTTGGAGCTTAACCCAATCCGGGGACTAAATGTCAGGATATCTCAGGGTCCTCTGCATCAATTTCTTTAACCTCTCTCTTGTGAGTTTTTCAGCTTTATGAAAGAAAAACACAACATTGCTGGGCAACCCCAAAAAATTGAAAAAATGGCCATTGCAACTTTTGTAAAAAAATTTTAATATTAGATAGATAAACAGACAGACACACAGACACACAGTGGTGTTCTAACTCTATTAATTCACCCCTGCAGTCTCTATCAGCCCTTTGCCTATTTCCCTTCGAGAGGGATGTCTGTCGATACTCCTTCCTCCAGAGCCCCATGACAAGAGGAAGGGAGAGGGAACTGTGATCAATTTCAGATATGGCCCCAAGCACAGGGTTTACTAACAAAAGAGATTTCATGCACTGTTAAAGCTATTGAGTGGCCAGTGGATTAGCTCACACTTCACATTAACCCTGAAACTTGCCGACAAAGGCCCACTTAACAAATGCCCTGCAACGTACACCGTGTGGGCCCACTTAGACTCCGATAGCATCAGTGGTAATTGAGACACTTCAGAGGCGACGTACAGTGGCATTTAGGAGAAACAGATGTTTTATGCAGGGTTATCCAAACACAGGCTAACAAATGCAGTGCACTCTGAGTGGAGGTGTCTATCAGAAGCACATGGCTGAGGTTACTGGCTGGGCATTTATTGATTAAAGGAACACTGAAGGTTTGTAATTCCTACTGAAAATAATCCACAGATGGCTGATAAGAGTGTGAAATGCATCATTTCAAAGACCCATGTGTTAACATTTTTCGCATATCCCTGGTATGCTTTTGATTACACATGCAATACAATGCTTTGAGTTAAAAAATAGCATTGACCGGGGGCTATAGATCCACTTAATTGGATTTTTTGACTGAAGTAGGAGCTATTTATCTGAACAACCGGCCACACTTTAAATACGTCCGTCACACGATACTCTTCCCCCTGAAGATTAAGGAGAAAAGGCTATTTGCATTATTAATTTGACTACTGTGTGACAAGTCATTGCTTTCCAAATGATGGAGTGCCTGTAATGTGGAATGTAACATAATTGGTGAAATGTGATAAATAGTCTGCAGCTTGTTTTGAGGATCAGGAGTGTAAAAATAGTTTCTGAACATTGCACTTATTTGTAAGAACAGCACTCAAGATAACAGAATATTTCTTACAGTGTTTTCAGGGCACATCATCATCCATCACCACTTTGTTACAAAGAGGACTGACGGCGTAATTTGCTTGCTTTGTTTGCTTACAGCAGTTGTTTGCTGAATCTCATATTCCTCTCGAATAATACAGCAGAGGGAAAAAAGGGGGAAAGTGAAAAGAACTGAAACATTTTCAGAAACTCTACATCGCTCTTATCTTGTTTGCTCTGCCTTGTTTTGTCTTCCCTTTACTATTCCGTAAACACCCACAAAATGCAGTGTGATTGCAAGGATGAATAGATGCAGCATTATTTTTAGTTTTGATTGTTGTGTTGAATTTATTCGCTTAAACTATTTCCTCTTAAAATGTATTATTCACACTGTCGTGATTAAAATTATCCACATTTTCACACAGGTACTGTCAGCCTTATGCAGTATGTGCTTTCTTGTGTGATCATTTTTATTAAAATAATTACAATTTTGATCTAATCCATAATTCAAATGGTTCTTTCAGTGTTTTTATTCATTTGATTTTTGCATCTTTTGAACAACAGCCAATCTTTTGTTAATATATGTGCAAACTAATAACCGATCTACACATTCATCTCTGAACACTTTACACGCCTCACTGAGCTATTGTTGATTCATGAGGTTATAGTTCTGCTCAGAACATTTTACCTGACATGGAAATCAAACTGAACTGAGTCAGTGTCAGAAATCCACAACACATCACAAATTGCTGATTCTCAGCTTTTATCTGAAGGTGAATAAGATAATATGATAATGCAGATAATAATTTCAGGAATCAAACCCTTTGCATAGAAGTTACTGTAGCACCATTATGTGTATTCTTGATGTCTTCTGATTGCATTAGAGGCTTCACATCATGATGTGAGTGATGAGGTTAAGAGTGGTGGCAAAACCTTTACAGTACTTTTTAGTAACTGCTACTTAACTGCTGATTTTCTAGTTGAGGCTACTGCAGCCATCTGCACTTCTTGCTCATTTTGAGGGAAACACATGACGGCTAATTTCACTGTTTGGCCATGAAAAAGTGCTTGGTTGTTTGTTTAGGATCAATGTCTTGGTGCATTGTTCTAAAACTCTGGGACACTATGTATGCCATGTTCTAAGGATCCTACACTTTTTGAGTATTGTAGATAAGTCTCTGTCCTCCCAAAACAAACAAACAACAGAATCAGTTGTTTCAGCAAGTGATGGCAGCAGGAAGAAGTCAGGTGCCTACTTTTCGTTTCCCATTTCTGTAAAAACAAACACACTGTTTTTTAAGCATTACCACATCTGTTCCCTAACCTTAACCACATGTTTATTTTTGTGATGTTTTCCTAAACCTAACCAAGGTAAGGTAAACTGTATTATCCCGCAATGGGGAAATTCAAGCAAGTCATTTTTGTGCTTAAAAAATACCTCACCTGTGTAATGGGCATGGACAAATTATGTATTTTGTTTTTGAATCTGGAGCAGTTGTTGGGATGCAAACTTCAAATCAATGACCATTGTGTCTTCTACAGAAATCAGAGCCAAAAAAAAAAGAAACATATGTCATGGTCCTAATACTTACAGACTCCAGTGTACATACTGAACAGACCTGTTCTATGCATGATTTTGGACAATGGAGCTGCCCCAAATTCAAGACTTAGTTAATTGGGGTAGATTTTTTGGGTTTTTTTTTTGTTTTACCTAAAGTTGCTCAACTCAAATGACCTGCAGCATCTAATTCTTCTTCCACTGTTGCTCTCTTGCTTAAGGCATTCCATTGTCTTAGGAGCTGCAATAATTAACTTGGAAAATGAATGCATCTCGCATGAAAAAGCACACCAGTTCTTCCCAAGATCCACATCCTAAGCTTGAGATTACAGGCGCTTTTGATCTGTTCTTAAACACAGATTTGTGTGAGTGTTGTGTTTCCCTCCGTCGACAATGGTATGAAAAAAAAGTGAAGCGATTAGTGGAACCAGAAATGTGATTACGCTCTGAATGCAGAGGCTGCTGTGTTGAATGAAACAGTGCACAAGCACACAAATGTACAGTGTATTGTACACAATTTCCACACAGGATGCATGTTCACACTCATTCATGCAGAAAACACACACACACATGCACGCTAGCTACATCATTTGTCCTTTTTCAGAACAGATAAAAACATATTGAGCAGGTGCAGTCTGGAAACAAAACAGGTTCTGCCTGTGTGAATGATTATCAGTGGTTCACTGGAATGATTATCACAGGGTATTCTGTCTTTATTTACCCACATCGATCTGCTTGTTACAATAGTCCAGATGAATGTTCATGGGGAAAATTGAAAGCAATTGGGTCTGACGCAACATGGTGTCTGATTCTTGTCGCAGGTTAAACAGATGCTCTGCTCCTTCTACCCATAAACCACCTGTGCAGTGACTGTAAAACATCTCTCTAAACCAACCCGCTAAATAATGAGGACGCAAATGGGAATTCTATTACCTGCTAATCTACATCCAAGGACTTGTGGTACGCCGTGTGCTGTGTTTAAGCTTCCCTCACATTGCTCAGAGGTTGTTCTTTTCTGAAGCACAAAAAATTGAGGTTTTTACAGGTTCTAATGTAATTGTGAATTCATGTCTAATTCAAACCTTACCCAGGGGATTTCCCAGGGAAAAAAACATGTACGAGAAAAACGTAGTTTGAAACAAAGACATGAATTTTAGTTTTCATTTTTTTTTTTTTTTTTTTTTTAACAAAAGATGCATTTCAGTTATATCAAAACATGTTTTCCATCAGCAATTAGCATCAATGATGATTGAAGAAAGTTACAATAAATAAGCCACTGCCCTGTGGCTTCAAATCCTCAGCACATAGGCATAATTCAAGAAGCAAAATGCTCTTTTATGTGGCTATTTACATTCACATCACATTTGACAATATGTAAATATATTCCATTACAAAGTCTAGCATTCAAAATTCCGCTTCAGTAGAAGGTACAGAATAATTATCATCTAAATTCACTTAATTAAAAGTACTCCAGACAAAGAACCCTGTGATTGACATATATATATATATATATACATCAGTGTTTAAGTTGCTTGAGAGGGAGCTAGTTTTAACTAGATTTAACTATATACAGTTAGTTCTGCCACACAAGTTTGTTTTCATTTTTCACACATGTCTCTAATCTTTGCTTCTTCTAAAATTCTGGTCAAAGTTTTACCAGTGAGTGCCGCAAGCATCTCTCTGCTGACAGCTTAAAGACACCAGAAACACGACAAGGAGCCCCACCTTAATGGTTGTATTTGACGTATAAGCTATAACCATGAGGTATGCTTTAATGTAAAACTTTAGCCTGAAAAATGACTAAAGCTGTCAAATGAATTATAGTGCAGTAAAAAGTTAAATATTTTGCTCTGAAACAAAGGGGAAAAGCATTTAAAGCATTTAATGTTAATATTCCAAAGTGTACTAAAGTGCAGCAGTACATGTACTTATTTTCCACTGCTGCTGATGTGTGTGTGTCCCTGGTCTTGTATTTGTATCAAGTATGCATCTCCCTCCATAAATCCTATTGATACACGTGTTTCTTCTTTCTCACGCACTCCGTATCTCTCCATCCCTCTCATCTCTGCTCCCTCTCTTGTGTGTGTTTGTAAAGTGCTGCTCAATGTGCCGTGACAGAGTAAATGCTGACACCAACTCCTGTTCCCTGAAGGTCACCCGAACCTCCCTCATAGCAGACATACACAATCACACACAGAAAACACACACAAAACCTCCTACTTTCACTGACAAGGTTTTGGTTTTACATATCCTTCCTATAAAACGTGCGCAGCTGTTGAAAAACGCACAGTGCTCAATCTCTCCTACACAGTATCCACTTATCATGTTATATTTTCAATTGATTCTCTGTCATGCATTATTCAAATATGCAACCTTAAGTTCTCATGTAAAGTTGTCCTTTGCTTGAGTGTTTGTTTGCGTGTATCATTAACACATCATTCTGCGGGGAAAGAAAACATCCCCCCAGGTCTCTTAGCATTAGCGACCTCACTGCCCACACGGATGTCACACCATTGTAATTAGCAGTGAGAAGAGCAGCCTCTGGCAATGCTGGCAAAGCCAGAACAATAGGCTATGTCTGTTGTTTTTTTTATTGTTGTTGTTGTATCTCATTATTTCTTGTCCACAAACAAATATGACCTTCGTGACAATTTGTGATTGTCAGAATTACTGCGGATCTCACACCCACTGGGTAACGAGAACAGGAGGATGGATTGTTAGAACCACGCAAATGAGAACACTAGAGGAGCCTCACAAATGTAGAAAAGCAGGATACATTAAGTGGAAATATCTGTAAAGAATTCAGTGGTTATAGGAGCACTTGTAGATCATGAAATATCCACTTATGACAGGAGTTATTTTCCATATTTCCAAAGTCACATTACCTACCATACAGGCATAACATAAAGTTATCAGAGAAGTGAGAAACTTTTCCATTTGAAATGAAAGCACCTGTAGTGCCAGTGAAGGATGGGATGAAATTATTTGTTGTGCACAGACTTTGGATTGGTTGGGGGCGGGAGATGGGGCAGGGAGAGGGAACGTTAACTAGATGATTCTCATGAATTTAAAGAGGCTACTTTACAGGGTTAATATACATAAATGCCTCCTTAGCATCCATAGATTCATAAGACTGTAATGCAGATTTTCCAACATTTCGGAATTCATAGTAGTCAGACATCCAGACTGTTTTCATTATCATTTTAACCACTTCCTAGTAAGGAATCGCAGCAGCAAGGATGACAGAGATTACTTTTAACAGCATCTGTGTTGTTCACTGGCAAAAGTAAATTTATTTTGAACATGATAGATTAACATATAGCCTATAAAAACGTTTTTCCCATTTTGAGATTTTTCATGAAGTTTCTCTCACAGCTGATTTAAGTAGATAAATGTAACAGTGGTTGAAGATACCAAAATAAGTTCTATGGATGTAGATAGTTTATTTGTACAGTTCATTTTAGCTTGTGCTTTTTGTGCTAATCTATCATACAACATTTTTTCTTCGCCCACCCCCCTTTAAAGATGTAACCATTTGGAGATGATTCACCATTCACTTTTATCTAAGTATATGTTTAATTTAGTTGCTTTAATAGTAACAGTACTCTTTCCATCACTGTAAGTACACAAAAACCTGTTTTCTTAATTAGCTTCTCACTTTGAGTGATGGGATCCTACATGAACACAATTTTTTCTGTTGAAGATATAATAGTTATTTCACTTGAGAGATTTGTGTGTTTCTTTTGTTCTGTGCTCTTCTTGCTGGTTTGAAGTGGGTAGGGCTCAGTTCAATAAAGGTGATGTCATATACTTATGTGCAGCATTTGAATCAAAACCTGATGGTAGTTGGTGGGTTGTTGTCCTAATAGTAATTATTTAGTAATAATAGGGTATTTTTTTTACTTTAGCTGTGATTGTTACTTATTTAGTCATTAATATTACAGAGAAACAATTAAGATCGCTTCATTTGCGAAAGTTAAAAATAGAGAATTTTGCGTGACCAATCAGCATTGAGATTCTCACTGACATCAGAACAATGAACGTCACTGACGTTCAGACGGCAGAAATGGAGAAGATAATCGTTGCGGTTTGAAGGCACCCTGAACTGTATGACAGTACATCATTCATGTACGGAGACCGGACAAAAGACCGGTCTGTTACTATATTGTAGCTATCGGTTGTACTTCACTCTCAACCAAGTCTGCACTAGTTTGCAACCGCTGTGTTTCGCGGCATAATGTCTGGCTACTACCGATAACAGGTCATGTTTACGTGTGCTTCTTGTCAGAGGAGATGTTTGATCTCCTCTTCTCTTTTCTGGAAGAGAAGGGCGAATATTCGCAGGGTTTACTCGTGCGACAGATGTGAATGGACACAACAGATCCCGCGATCAAACTTACGTGAGTAAAGCGAGGCTAATATTTTATTCGCTTTTGGTGTGAATGCACCTTTGTGGTGTGTTCAGACCGAAAACGAATAAAATTTATCAATAAAAAGTCAATAAAAAAGATACAAAAAGACGCAAATTTACGTCTACTCGTGCCAGATGATGCGAATGAAGCTGCTGAGAGCGGGCCAGCTCTCCGGCTAATGTACAACTTGTACTCGCACAAGTAACGTGAGAAAACATAAAAGATCCCACGATCAAAAACTCACGCAAGTAATGTGAGGTGAAAATTCTCCCCTTTGGTTTCTCCCCTTCTCTGGACACCAAGCTTTGTCAAAACACAACATCACCGATGAGCCAGTGCGGGGATGTCGCCACAGACACCAGCTTAAAGCCTCAACTCTAATGTGAAATACAGAGAGAATTATCTGGTGGTGATCACTGTCTGAACTCCTTTGGCAAGGGCATGAAGGTAACAGATGTTCGTTTATATGAAAAGAGTCCTGCACTCCAAGTTTAAAACAATACTGTCAGAGGCTTTAAGCTATACTTGCTGTTACTATTCTATAAACTATGTTCATTTAATATCTGTTCATTTGTTCTCTCGTGTCCCACTTATCAGCCTTTTTCTCATATTTTAACATCTAAAATTAGCTTGTAACAGAAATAAAAATATGTTTTCAAAAAAGCAAAGAAATAGAACATTTTAATTACTTGGGCACAATCATTGATCAGTGGCTAACTTTTAATGAGAATATGTCAACAGTGTTTGTGGAATTACTCTCACTGCCAGAAGAGGCAGACAGAAGTTCCATACTGCAAGTTTAACAGAACAGATTGGAACTTGAGTGCAAAGAATAAAAACAAACTTTCCAAAACTGTGTAACACTGCAAGGAAGGACACTGCTCCTGTATGCTCCTGTATGCTCCTGTAAGAACCAGCCAGAGCAATCAGTCATTCAGTCCCCAAAAGGAATTAAACACAGAATGACTGTATCACTGTCATTTTGTATAAATGAATGAATGAATCAATGAATCAATCAATCAATCAATCAATCAATCAGAAAACAATATTTAATTTTAATTGTAATAAGTCGATACTGCTACTGTATATATGTGTTGTTTGACACAGAAAGAATGCAAAAGTACAGACCCCAAACTCAAGAAAACAGTTAGAAGGTCCGAGTCATCATAAATCCCCAAAATGACCCTTTCAGTTCCTGTTTAACAAAATTTGAAAAAAATTAAATATCCTTGTTTTGCCAAATAGACTGAAACTTGTGAAGGCTAATTACTTTCTTTGTGTATGATGAAGGAAAAGTTAAGTCTTTAGCATTTAAGAAAGCACTTAAGAGTTCTCTGCAGTTTAGAAATAATTAAATATGAAGAAGACAATCTCGTCTGAAGCAATAAGTGGAGAACAACTCTGAAGTGGTTAATATTATGATATTATAGTGTTATATCATAATCTTTTTAAATATAAGCTAAAATACACTTGAGACACTTGTCTCACAAATCTTAAGCAGCCAGTCTTTTATTAGTTCTTAGCCATTGTGCTGTAACATGGCTTCTTTTCTCATCATTGAGATTTCTGTTTTTCGAAACTCCCATTTACACTGACCTCTAGTCAGGGCCTGGCTTTTAGCAGTGTCACAGGTTTTTGTGAGGGGAACAGCCTTGTAAGTCTGAGGCACGTGAGAGCGTCTAGGGGTGTTAGGTTAGAGAGGGTCTGTCTGCCTTGCAAGGACTGTCCCCTGGAGAAGCCAGCTGGGGCCGTTACAAGGTCAGCCTGCTGCTGTCTGCATGTCCCTAGGCTAAGCGCTCTGTTCTGTGTCACTGTGGGAAGAGGTGAGGGTCTGGTTGAAGTTTCAAAGCATCGGTCCCCTGACATGAGTCTGATGTCTGGAGAAAGAGATCACAGTGAATGAAAAGCAGACACAGGCCATTTTCTGATACCTGGAGACTGATTAGGAAAGAATGCTAAAAGACAGATACAGCCCTAACAAGCATTACTGTGGTCCAGGAAAAAGACTGAATCAGACTAATTACCAAACTATGCAGAGGAAGGATGCCGCCGCAGACCTGATAGGCTGGGAAGTCAGCAGTGCAGTGGTGCCAGCAGCCATTAACACAACTGATATTTTTCATTTTCAGTCATCAATATTGAACTGAATTTTATGGTCTTTGCATCTTTTATTAAATGCCTCCACATAATACATTGCTTGTGTCTGCTGTTCTTTCACTAGAGAGTGCCTTATGCCAGTGTGCACTGGGCTATTCACTGAAAAATGAATTAAAGGCAAATGGCTGGTGTTGTTTCTTAATTTTGTTGCTATAGGTGCTGTATAGTGTCAAGGCACAGAGCGTACCTGAAATCGAAAGTAACATTATTTAATTTCATTCTCTTCTCCGACTTGAATTGCTCATTTTTAGGGTCTAGGGTAATTGGTCTGCAAAAACCATTTACAAAACGTTTATGCTGTTTAGAAATTCTGTTGCACTGATTTTGCATTGTGTCTTTTAATTGCTTTTATGTTCTGTAAAAAATTTGTTTTTGCCATCATTCTGATGCAATGATAAGAACTAATTTCCCCACTAACACTGACAGTATTTACCACTCATCTAGCCAAAAGATCTAAAAACAGTTGAAAAGCCCTTCTGTGTCATACTGATTTTGCATTTATATATTTGAGAGTGTTTATGCTAAATGACTGCCTTGAGGTAAGGTAGAAATCACTTTCATCTCGTCCTTGTAGTGTTTTTAAGTGTTTGCTAGGTTAAAGTCTCTATGTTTAACAGTGTGGCCCGTGATTTTGAGTGACAAAAGAAGAACAAAGTAAATCAGACATGCAAAACAGAGAAGTCAAAAGATTGTGTGATGTATTGTGGTCGGAGAAGATAATATGTGCTAAGCAATTCAGCTGGTTTTAAAATAATTGCATTCACAATTATAGCAAAACAAAAAAAAAGAAAAGAAAAATGAATATCAAGAACTTTGTATTTATGCTTCACCTGCTCTCCATCAACACAGAGCCACATTTGGCTGAAATTCTGCTGAAAATTTGAGGTTTGAAATTCTGCTGCATGTTTTAATCAGTCTGTCTTTCTCTGCCTCTCTGTGTAGTGCTATGCAGCAAATGGTAGGTAAGCCATTTAAAGAAACACGACAAGGAGCCCCTAAACACATTGACTGAAAGTCTGCAGTTGTTCCTGATGAAGACAGAGACCGCTACTCAAATCTTCTTTTGAATTTATTTATTTATTTTTTTTCATTTTATGTGTTCGTAGGCAGCTTTATTTGTTAAAATGCTTGTACTCCTATATTTTGGAGAAATGGAGCTTAGCGAAAGTTCAGTCAGGAAGACTATCTCCTTGCGCATGCCCTCAAGTCACAAGCAATTTCTCCCCTACTCATTTTCCTCTTCATCCAATCAGAACCTGCCACACTCGTCTTTAGCCAATCACTTGTAAGCTGTTAAACTTTACATGTGTCATTTTAGCACCACAAAGACTTTGCAACCCACCTCCACCCCTTCACCACCTCAACCGCGGACGCATGGCCATCTCCAATCAAACCCTCTGATCAAAAGTCCCCTTTCATGAAATCATCAAGCTCCATTGCTCATCACCACCATGTCTAGGCTCCGGAGGGAAGTCTCCTTCAGATTTGAAGCTCCTTCTAATTGTCAGACCGCTTCCCTTGGTGATCTATTTCCTGCCAAAATCAAGTGGGTGGTCGGGGGGTTCACCCTCAATTTGTAGCATCAGCATTCTGGTGAATCTTTATGCACCAAATAGTGCTTTTTCTGCATCAATTTTCTGCATCGAAATTCAGGCGCCTGGTAGCAATTAAAAATATTATGGAATATAATGCAGTGAGGCATTCTGTATTGCTTTCAATTCTCCTTTAGATCAACTAACATCTTTTATTAAACACTGGCATATGAATTTATAGGGTATATGTAACTTCCAGTTGATGAAAATTCAATCCAAATGTCTTGGCTGTGGAACTAATTCTAAGTTAGCTGATCTGCTGCTAGCATAGCTAGCTAGCAAGCTTTTCACAATTATGGGCAAGCAACATTACCTTAAAATTAGCAAACTAGACAACAACTCTTTGAAAAGTAAGCTTGAAAAACATTACTTAGTTTTGAGACTTTTTGGGGAAAATATCCTCATATCAGACCTCCTTGGCTCCTCAGTGGTTATTAGCTGTGCACATAGTTGCCTCCTCTTTCCGTTTTGTGGCAGACTGCAATCATTGCACCTTCTTTAACAAAGGCATTTACATCTTGCACATGTGAAAAATAGAAGTCCTCTGTTAATTTAATGTTTTTATTCAAGAGAGCAAATGCATGTGTTCTTAATACTAAGAGGTCCTCCGAAATCTATGCTTATGTGTATTATATAACAACCTGGCAGCTTCAGCAAATTCATTGAGTAAGCAATCACACACCATATAGTGTTGATGGAGAGCTGTACTGGCTGTAAGATTCACATAAGGTTGAATCAAACAGCCTCAGTGCATCATGTTTCCTAGACACGACGTCTGTAGAATATGAATTTGACATATTCACTGACAAATGTAACCCATAACAAAATCTTGTTTACAAACTATTGGCTGATGTAATTATTTAAATTAATCCTGCCATGTCTCAATTACACAGCATGGTAAAGTTTTGGTACTTGGCCTGTTCCCACAAGTAAGGTTTCTTCATGAGCAAGTCAATACAGAACAGTTAAAATGTGTGAAATTGAAAAGTTTCATCTCATTTGTGAGGGCAGAGTGTTTATAGATCAAAGTGTAAATTTGCGGAAATGAAATCTGTACTGATGGTATTTCTTCCCCCGTACTTACAATACCTTAAGGTAATGGGAAGATGCGAAAATATTCAGACATTTTATTATCAGATTTTAATTTCTTTTGGCCAAACTCATTCCCTGCTATTTTGCTGCACAAGCACATTTTGAAATGTACTCACATCTGTCCTGTTCTCTCCTGTCACCTCATTTTCACTTTTCAACTTCTACAGCATGCTATATTTTTGGACAGCTTTCATATGCAAATACAAATACGACATGATTTATTGCTTCCATCCTGCTCCTAATGATAATTGACCTAATGTTGCGTTTTCAAATACCCCTGAAGAGGTCAACTAACTGTGTGTGTGTATAATTTGGAGCAATATGATGTAATAATAAAGTACGCCTTTGAAAGCATAACCATGTAAAATTTCCTGCTTTTTCTCATATTTACACATCAATCTACTTCCATCTGGTTTGTCATATGTGACCTACATTGGCATGATATGCTACAAGGCTCCCTGCACCTTATCCTCCAGACACACTCGAACACACATTCCCCACCTTCATTCTTCCTCCGAGCCAACCTGTCAGATCTCAGCCATCCCAGGGCATTTAGCAGTATTTGCCCCAGCTGAACCCCGGTCCACCTCAGCTCCTCAGGGGGCATCCCTCATGGCTCAGCATGATCTCTGGCTCTCCAGCTGGGGCTGACACCCTCATGGGGATGAGGAGGGAGGGACTCTGCTCCCAGACAACAACAGAGTGTGAAAAGCGTCAGACTTTGACAAGAAGACCGGGGTGATATGCACACACGCACGCAGGCACACACACATACACACACAAAGATATGTGTTCAGTTCTGTGAAAATTATTGTGAAAATATACACAGGGCACTTAAATTGATACTCAAACAATTGTTTTGCATAAAAATCAAGGTCACGCAGTCTCAATTGAATGCTAACCTCTTTATCAAAAATTCCCCAGTAATTAAATGGAAACAAAGAATTATAAATGAACAGAGTGCTAGGGTTAGTGAGGCCATTTTAACTGTGTGTGGGTGGGAGTATTGGACCCATGCTGACGCTTGTTTTCAGCTTTCTGCAGGTAACTGATGACTGCATTTTATCTCACTCTTTTAAGGTACAAGTCAGGTACATAAGTATTTGGACAGTGACACAATTTTTGTAATTTTGCCTCTGTGCACCGCCACAATGGATTTAAAATGAAACAATCAGGATGTGATTGCAGTGTAGACTTTCAGCTTTCATTCAAGGGGTTTAACAGAAATATTGCATAATGCATAGTCCCCCATTTTCAGAGGCTCAAAAGTAATTGGACAAACTAACATAATTATAAAAATATGGATTGTTTTTAATATTTGAATGAAAATCATTTGCAGTCAATGACAGTCTGAAGTCTGGAACCCATGGATATCCCCAAATGCTGAGTTTCCTCCCTTGAGATGCTTTGCCAGGCCTTTAGTGCAG
>JBBPCS010000480.1:11282663-11310287 GCA_037974645.1 Hollardia meadi | reverse complement strand
TTTTGTTCCCCCCCCCCCCCCCCCCACACACACACATACACACACACACACCTCATTCCCCTCTGGTAAACAGGACTTGACTCGAGCTACACTGAGTTTCATTGCTGCCAACAAGCCTAGGGGGGCCGGGGACAAGGAACATATTGCTTTCCTTGCCTAACATTTCCAGGATTAAACATTAATTCACAGAGCTCTGAAACTTTAATATCTGGGCATATGTGAGTAATATACAGTATGTGTATTCAGTTCACATTTCTTGTAGGTTGGAGAATAAAACAATTGATTTGACATTTGCTTAATTAAGTAGAACAGAAACATTCTTATGTAGTCATGTTGTTATGGGATTGAGACCATTTTGTTTGTTGCTTGTTTGGCTTTGAATAACCTATTAAAAGTTGAAGTAAAGAGGACCAATGTGCAGGATTGAAAGCCATCCAGGACAACGCTGTTTATGTCCTGTTACCTGTTTAGTTCTGGCACAATTTGAGACACACTTCACAGAATACTCTGAACTAAATCATATCTGATTAAACTTCAAAGCACGTTGTCAAAAGCTGCTAATGTTCAAATCTAGGCTATAAAGGCTCATGCATACCTTCGGATTCGTGTGTCCGTAAGAGAGAATATAATGAACAAAATATCATGGTACAATGAAGAAACATTGTACAACAGTGTTGTGGGTTTAGAAAGAGCAATATATCATACCCTTAAATTGATGGTTTCTTTAGGTGGCTAAATTGCGTTTTGCTGCTGCCCTTGTCCACAGCAGTAAATTTGTAGCGTAGTTTTTTTTACACCAGCATTCTTACTACTTCTCCAAAGTAAACTACGGGCATGTTGACCGCTGTCTACTGTAAACTTTTTTTTTTTCTCATTTCAGAGCATGCCATGTGAAATTACTTTTCCCCGACTCTTGTCTCTCTTCTCATCCCTCTGAAATGAAGCCTAGAAGCCTCACTCCTGCTGCAGTATAGAAGAGCACAGTTCGATTGGTTATTCAGAGTGTATTAATATTGAACGTGTCACGTTGTGCTTGTCAATAGTTGTATTTATCATTTTGGTGCTGGTGATTTTCCTTTGGGGGTGGCTTTAAACCTAAAACTTCTCATTGCAAGAAAAACCCTGTCCGACACTGCACAGTTGTGGGTCCCCAGCAATAGATCTGCCAATTGTGAAGTAGATCGGATGAACTGTCCTCCTATCCTCATTCGGAGGATACACAGAAAGACAGAGGTTAGTTGCTTTATAGTGAGATTAGAGGGCACATCCCACCATCAAAAACAGACTTACCAAAATCTACAATACTTAGCAACTACATAATTTTCTTATCTTATTATCTTGAAGCAGGAGAAAGTGATTGTGTCGTTGACCAACAAAAACCTGGTCTAAAGTCAATGGCGCCATATTGTTCCTGCTATTTAAAGGGCGCATTTTTCAGATAGCGGCTTCACAATGCGCGTGCACACACTAATGCACGGATTAAGAGGCCTCGAGATGCTGCTTTCAGTCATTTTAAACGTTTCCATGCACATTGCAGTAATGTCAATGCAGCAAATATCGCGGGACATTTAAGCAGCAAAACTAAATCATAGACTTGGCAGGACAGAGGAAACTCTCCAGAGGAAACACAGTTAAACCTTAAGCTTTACTCCAAACAAGCCTACTGAATCCCCTAGCTTTTAAAGGGAATGGGAGATAACACTCTGACTGGTTACACCCCAAACACACCTATGAATAATTAAGGGACTAAAAACAACTCTTCTGCACTTTGCGGCCAGAATATGTGCCATTTAACTAGCAAAATGGAGATGGACATGCCCTGAATGCACTTGCACCATAGACTTTAGACCCTGCACTTTAGATCATTTAAATAGGGCCCAATGTGTAAAAAACAACAAGGCTTTAATACTTCAAAAATGGCTCTAATATAGGCAGTAGGTATAATCATAATACAAATTGAATAATACATTCAATTATGTAATAATAAAAGGAAAAAAAGAAAAGAATATATGAACAAATAATCATCATCTCACAATTAAAATAAACAGGGATGAATCAAAAATGGAATCAATGCCAAGGCAACAGAATAAAAATACATCATTAGTGGACAGTGACAATCAATTGAGATTATGTCTCGGCTATTAGCCCATTTGAAGCTGAAATTTACAGCATCTCATTGATTAGCAACTCATCATTTTGGCCTGTGGGTGCAATGTGAAAATCCAAAAAGCTTCACTTCTCTTCAGTCGAGAGGCCACGCCACCGCATGTAGGTGGCACCATAACCTTCTCTATGCCATAAAATCGTAAGGAAGAGATGTCATGCTTAGTATGATTAAAGTGCACAACAACAGGATAATTATGGACAATTCTGCATGCATACTGCACTCTTGTTTTCAGTGATGCGTTGCATCAATTTCCTAGTGGTTTTAACAACTTGATGATAAACCACAAGGGCAACGCAGCATGTAAACAACATGAGTGGAGGAGCAGGCAATCACACTATTGACTGTTTGCATGTGTGTGAATAACAAAAATTCATTTTGATAATTTTTTGTATTTTGACTGCTTTTTTTCTCTGTGAAATTTACATTTCATTTAAGCTGTCATTATTTTTTCAGTGTCTCTAGTTTACAGTTTCAACTTTTTGTCACTGTTTTGGACAGAATTGGTTTGAGGGCAGAGTGTGATTTGCATATCTGCATGCTATTGAGACCTAGCACACACCTGCGAAGATTTTAGCTATAGTAAAACTCCCAAACTGCAGGTATATTGAGTCTGTTTCTCTCTGCTGTTGTTTAACATATGCTGGTCTGGCAGGGGTCTGCTGGAACAAGCTCTAGAGCTAATGTCAGCCAACATTAGCTGACATCAGTGTTTTTGCCACAGATCTTGTTGCTTTTTGATACTTGTTTTACTGTAATACTTTAATTGCCGGTCTTTATTTTGTTTTTATTGTGTGGTATTGCTTGGGTCTGATTACTTTTAACTGAATGATTTGCCTAATCTTTAGCAACTGTTTGGTACCATCAGATAAAAACATACAGTTGACTAAACTAAAACATAGTCCAATGCAAATTACATAAAGTCTGCGTACAGTACATTAGTTTATTCACACTGTTTCATAAGGCCAACATATTATCTTAATGGTTTTACGTATCATTAAAATGACAAAAGGCATTTGTCAGTTGTAAACAACTCATTACTAAGGACAATAAATGCTGAAAGAATTCCCATAAATAATGAAAACACACAAAAACACATCTGTGGAAATAACCACAGTTATCAGTTTCTTTTCCACATGACAGCCAAACAATGCTGTGCCATTTTTGAGCAATTAATATACTGGGTTTTTTTCTTTTTTTCTAAAGATGCAAAACTGTGACAAACCACAAATAACAAAATGGTCTTTAAACGTCAAATTCTCAATGTCCATGGGTGGATCAGCAGTAAGCCTAAATGCACATTCCTTTTTCTTCTATAATGTGGGGTAAGCCAATGCTGCACTTTCACCTCTCTTTCTCTCTTTCTGTCTGCCTCTGGTCAGTCCTATGTTTGTTTCTAATACACCTGTGGAGAGTTAAATAATCACAGCTGGAGTAACATGGCAGAAGAAAAGAGAATCGGAGGGGAATAGACAGCAGAAGTTTGCTAGCAGTCGACAAGTGGCAAAGAAAAAAAAAAAAAAGGATACAATATTGGTGTGAGACTGCAGTTGTACTTGCTACTCTGATTAGACCTTGATTTGATTTTACCCTTGATAAGACAGAAGCAGAGCAGCAGGTAGGGTACAATATGTGTTAAGATCTCTAGGTAAAGGTTAAAACCTCTCCAAGTATTCAGATGGTATGGTGACAAGAAAAGGGTGAAATGTTGTTATTCTTATTTGTACATTTTTGACCTCTTTCATTCGCCTCTCAACCTGACATTGATGGTCTCTGCACTAACTGCCATTTGTCCCCCTTTATTCTCAGTTTCCTTAAGTTAGTAGACTATATTGTATTCTCCTGTATTACTGGGCTCTTAAAGGAATGATAGTAAGTGTCATGTGAGTTATAACTTGTTGCGTAATGTTTAAGTCTGTCGTTTTGGCGCACTCACTGAAACAACTGATAGTGTGTGGTTTTTCTGAGGAGGACCGCCTCATCTGTTAGTCCGCGACTTTGAACGATCTTAATAACTGCTGGATTGATTGCTTTGAAACTTGCCACACACAAAATAAAATCCGGATTATTAGCATTGTCATTATAGACATGTTAGCATTGGCAGCTAATATTAGTTTTTTAGCTCAAAACACTGCTGTACCTCAGTAAAGTCTCACAGAGGATGGCTGTAGACTCTTATAATATTGTTTTCCCAATTCTTTAATTTAAAAAAAATAAATACCGTTGAATACCAGTAACCAGATGATTTGAATTTAAATGTATCTATGCTCTGCAAATGTGCATTTTACATTATCATGATTTTAATCTCAAGTTTCATTCTTTCCATTATGGCATAAGATTAATTTCCAGTATGGCACACAGTAATAATATGCCTTACCTCTTTCAAGTCATTCAGCCAATCAGAGTTTAGTTTTCTTTGAGGCTATATAGTAGCTGAATAGGGTTGATACTGCAGTTTCTTTCAGTCCATTGTGTCAGTATGGCACTTACATACTGGTTGTAAATAAAAAAGGGAAATACATTTTTCCTGAGAGTGGAAGAAATTGTACCTTGGTTATTCGTTAGATATGATTGTCCAAGAGGCAGATATGATTATTGCACATTATGATGGAACCAGAGTGAAAGAGAACAAATAACCAGTAAATGTGAAAAATTAAAAACTAGACGTAGAAGGTGAACCCTTCTCCAACAATCAACAATCTTTCTACCCAAATCTTTCTAGTTCTCTGGAGTGATTTAAAAAGATGGATTGAATTTAGCCACCCTTGCTGTTGATTGCTTCATAACGATGAAATGGGAGGAGGGTTTAAGAGAAATGAATAGAATTGACTAGAGTGCCAAATCCATTCAATTAGAAAATCCTGCACAATTGGTCTAACGCCATGAAAAACATGCAATAACATCAAAACAGTTTTACTGAGAGAGGAGGAGCAAGATGTTGACTTTCCCACGGAGCAGGAGAGTGAACCATTTTAATAACCTTCCCTAAATTCTGCTGACAGTCTACAGCTCATGTATTAGTAGTGGCTACCAGGCAAAATACAAACAGAAAGTTTTTCCCACACAGTCACTCTGTCTTCACCCCTCATTTTTTTTCTTTCTGAAAAAATGACACTGCCGCACAAGCCGCCTCTAAATAATAAAAAAGTGTGCTCTCTGGGATCAAATGCCTCTTTAGCTCAATCTGTTTCTTGGGGGTTATGGAGAAATCGCTTTCTTCATTACTGAGGTTTCAATGCAGCCGTCCCTGCAGTGGAGTGGCTGAGCCAGGAAAACAGTAGATATGTTAGGGCCCTCCATGCTGTAGCCTTGGAGCCTTATAATTAATCTTGCCTTCATAATCTTTATTGCATCCTTTGGCTCTTACCTGCAACAGTCTCCCATCCCCCTACCTTCTTTCCTTCTGCCTGCCTGATGCTTTCACAAGGGTATTTTTTCTCTCTCTGCCATAACTGCATAAATGCTTACACTGAAGAATGACAACTTTGGGGGATGGTGACTTTAGCTGTAACATTCTCCCACTTTTTTTATCCCGTTATACGTGACAGAACTGCAAATGTGTTACTTGCACTTTTCATTTGTTTATATGTGTGTATTTGTATATAGTGTCTAGTCCTCTGGGTAATTAAGATGATCATTCTCTAGAGAATCTTCACATCTTCACACATTCCCATACTAAGCTCCCCATGGGCTCTTTAGCCATCTCAGCATATCATCTCTGCACAATTAAGACATCTCATAAAGTTATAAAAATAAGAAAAATGCAAATTTTCCTTGCTGAGCGTTGACATTGTTCCCTAGCTGATGTAAGGGTCATCCCTACTGATTTTCTTTATTCCCCAGTGAATTTCTTTGAGGAAACATCATTGGACATACAGTATACTGTTTTAACTAGTCAATACATAATATTTGGATGAAATGGCAGCTGACATTTTAAGGTGAAATTAAATTTAGGTAGAAGTTGGTGAAAAAAAAATCTAAGTTACTCTAAAATAGCATAACAACTTCTCCTTTGTGTTTAACTGCACAGTTTTGTCAAAACTGTGACATGTACTGGTCAGGTTGATGCAACCAACCAGCAACTAGCCACCAGGACAGATTGCACATAATGAAAAAGAATTTAGAAAAAGGGCAACAGAATGGCATTACGTTCAAAATAAAGACAATAGTGTGTATTCATAATTTGCATATTTATATCTAAAAAATGATCCATTGTTATTATGAATTCAATCCCGCCTGCTCCTGTTGACACTTTTTTCCTATCCTGTCACGATCACGTGATGAATAGTGAAATTAACTCCAATCCCGCGGGAATCCCACAGGAATCCTGTGACCCACAAGGTTACTGAAAAAATGTCAGCCTTTAACGTGGCGCTCTGGAGAGTCCAGATTATCATGCAGAAACCCCAAGGAGTGTGCCTCCCGCACTCTATTAAAACATCAACCCGAAGATGTTGGATGCAGCGGGAAACACAGAGAAGTGCTCTCCCCACTAGCCATGGCTCACCACATGGGTTCAAACATGTATTCATTAAGGTATCTGAACAGTGAGGTAGGAGTCTTAGAACCTGGTTTCCCTGGAAACAGTTTTGTAGTAAAAACACACACACACACACACACACACACACACACACACACACACACACACACACACACACACACCATGGTGGTGCACACAAGTGTGTTTTCCGGTGTGTATAAATAATGTGACAAGTAAGTACATGACAGCACTCTGATGTCCTGAGGTGAAAATTGGTGTGATTTAATTTCAAACAGCATTAAAATATATTACAAAAATGATTATTTCATCCAGACGTTTTTTCCTGGCAGCACTTCAGAATGACTAAATGAGAACATTTGGTCTTTTTTAAGTCTTTTGACAAACAACTATTTTTCAGTACACTTTTTTTTATTTTTTTTTTTTAGAAAAGGATGAAACAGACTGTGCAAATCTGTATTGAGCTAACATGAGTAAACTCATTATTAGATCTTTTATTTCCACTAAAAATAATCATGAAATTATTTATGGAGATGACCTTGCAGCACCAAATCTATACATCTGGGTTGTACTTCATCTTTTTTTTTTTGGTTAATGTGCTGTTGAAGGGTATCACCGTGCACCTCCTCAGTCTGTCCCTTGGCCACACTGGGAGAACATGGGTGCATAATACAAGTAAAATGTCACCATGATAAATCTAACCTTTCCGGGGAGCCCTTAGTGGCTGCATACCTGTGTGTTGCATTAATAACCAGATCTATCAAAGGGGAGTTATCAGTTGCATTAGTGTTTGGGGAGTAATTGCTGTCAGCGGGGTCGGTCATAAATCCTGACACCTCAATCATAACAGCTCCATAAATCACACTTAAAAGTTCACATCTGATGTATACTTTATTTCTCTGGCTACAAACTGAAAACCTGCTGGAGGAGAGAACTTCTCTTGCGGGTGAGAGCGAAGTTTAATGACATTAAGTAAGTGGGCTGTTTCTTTTCCAGATTTTTACTACTGAGCTCAGCCAGATAACCAATTCCAGCTTGGATGTCAACCTCGCTGAAACTCATTGCTCTGTCTATTCGTGACTTCAGCGATGAAGTCCCTTGAATGTGGAAGCCACAAGTTGCATTATCTTAATGACTTAACGTGACAATACCAGTAAATTTATTAAATAAGCGAAAACATCCCCATTGTGGGGTGTCCTGTCCTCCCTGGTGAGATGGGTAGAGGGACAGTCCTTCCAATGACAAGGTGTGATGAAATTAACCTGTGCCGGTCAAAACCTATTGAGAAAAGCAGCTGTCTCATACAGCCACTTTGCGAAAAGAATATCATCAGAGACTATTTGATATTGTTGTGGGTGGTGACACAAATAAAAAGCTTTCAGAATCTAAGCTTAACTTTCTTGGAGTAATTACATTTTCAGTACTTGAGAATGCGCCTGACACAGACAGACAGTCCACTGTTGTGTGCTATACAGGCATGCAAGGTCAATGTCCCAACTTGATTCTCCAGAGTTGCATTGTCCAGAGTTGATAAGAAAAAAAGAGCTTCTGCCTGTAGTTACTGCTCTGTAGCATTGCTCGACATTCAGCCCACAGCACTATCTGATTGGTTACACATCATGAGTTGGCTACTGTGCGTGACAGGCAAAGAGGCGAGAAAGCAAAAGAGAGGCTGTTTCGGTGAGAGCGGAGTTGATGGATTATGAAGCGATTGTCGACCAATGAGAACATTAGACCAACCAATCAACTAACCGACCTGAAGAAGTCTGCCCTATGAAAGACAGCGGACTGTTTCCCTTGTTAAACTCTTTATCATTAACAACAGTAACAACAGTATTCCTTGTCGGGATTATTACAAACACCCTTCAGCATGTAATGCTCCTGTAGCTGATTAACATTCAATGTGGACCAGACAAGTGTCTCTGTTCCTCCAGATGTGTTATTCTTCCTTCATTGTTAGACCTCCGAGGAGAAAGATGGATGGAGCCTGTCTGCCTGCAGGTAATCTGATTATGGCACCATTAATAAAACATCATTCATTAAGAACCTGTATCAATTCGCTGTCAACATCAAGTGCTTCACTCATCAAAGTATGATGGAGAGAGAGAGAGAAAGACAGGAGAGTCTTGTTATGGCACAGTGTTACTGTATCCTTAATATGTATTTTACAAAATCACTTTTTCTATTGATCAAGTTTGTCTTGATGTACCTTTGCACTCTTGGGAGACGGATAAAAATGTAAATCATTGATTTTGGCTCCTTTCTTCCTTTCTAATGGAATTGTATGTTAATTAAGTCAACTCCATTTAGCTCTTTTATTTTTATGTTTTGTAACTATAGCTTTTTTTTATGCATTACTACTTTCCACCTCTCAATTTCCCTTTATCCTCCCATCTCTTTCTCCAGCCTTCTTATGAATGCTGCTCCTGCGGCAGAGTGACAATAGTCGCCCAGCCTCTGGATCCCACAGGACCTTCATTATGACTGACTGTATTATGTAAAGCACTTAAAATGCCTAATTATGCTCTCTGCCTGGCTCTATTTTAGTTCCTAAGTGTTGCAGTCATCTGACTGATGGTCCTCGGGGACTTTTCACTCTGTGTTTGAAATATTTTTCTCATATCCTCTCTTCACTGAACAGTCTATCTTGAAACACAAACATCTTCTATCAGAACTGGCGACAGTGCTGTGTCAGTGAAAGCTTGGACTCCTTGAGGTGGAAATAAATGTGCCCGTGGACATCAAGCTGATGATAAATTTATTGGAAATCTTCATATTATTGCAAAAAAGGAAAATTTTAAGCCGTGAACTACATGATTGGAAAACTCACTTGAGATTCCTGAAAATGTAAAATGTATTGGAAAATTTATTTCAATTTCTTCATCTTAAAAAAAAAAGATTCCCCAGTGGGCAGATGATTCAAAGCAAGTGCTTACATAATTAAAACATAGCCAGGGGTTAGAAAAATAATTTATACTCAACATTTCTGGGAAATCGAAGCTGTTGTGAAGCTGTTTTCATTGTGATTCATGGTTGGTGACAACATAATGGAAATCGGAACAGAAACGATTATATTGTGTGTATGGCATTTCCTCTGTAGAGAGAAATTTAATTGAATCTCCCCCTGCGTTTCCACTGATTGCACCGTAGCCCATTTTCAACCTGAACTATTTCTATTCTACTCAACTTTCACACTGCACTGGGTTTCCAGTATGTGTGTGTTTGTGTGCTCTTCCTCATATGTGCGTGTGTGTGTGTGTGTGCCACAACGTGGGTGTGTACAAATGATGGAGAGAAAGTGGTAAAGAATCCATGTGGTTTTGTCTGTTGGCATTGTAGGTGGAATTTGAGGCGTGTGTGATGGATTTGTGTCTGATTATCTCAGAAAATTACCATAAACAGAACAGAACAAATCCTTAATTGTTTTGGCTGTACATTTACAGGAGAAGTGCCTGCAGCATATTGCAGTCTCTCCTCAAACTCCACAGATTGCTTCTGATGCTCCCCTCTCCAGAGAGCTGGGTCATATTTAGGTCAACCCCAGGTCACAGCCGAAAAGACAGCAATACATCATTTTCTGTATAAAGTTGAGGGACTGTCTCACAGGTGACTGGGTACAAAGATGATTTGACCATCACTGAGTCTGACCATCTTGTCTGTACCGTGTTCATCCAAACAAGGCCTCCTATGGGTGAAATTCTCTGCTGGGCCCTGGTCCGCTACAGCAGCCAGAGCAGATGGCTCACTACTGACATGCAAGCCTGCCTAATGCAGGCACTGTTCTGCAGCGTTACCGGCATCAGGGGAAAAGGGTTGATGGAGTTTAAAGTGAATTAGCTTTATGTTTCATTAACGTTTATTGCAGCCCTGTGAGTCAACCCTCTGGGTGTTCTGGTGAAAGTAGGGGACAGAAGGAAGCACATATTTTACAACTTTTTGTGACTCACTGTTATCTTGAAGACTTTCATTTTATCAAACCCGTCTTTATACCATTTATGGTCATTATTTTTTCGAGCAGCAGGGTCCTTACAGAGGGCTCCGCCTGTGGTTATAAAACTAGGGTTACTAAATTGTTCTATCTCACAAGAGGCTCCGCCATCTTCTGGACTCATCTGGATTCGCACCTCATTTTGAAGACCAATGGGAGCACAGATGGGCGCAAGTATATTTACTACTTACACAACGGGGACGCTGGGTGTGAAAATGACAAGTGCATCGGTCAGAAACTAGGAACGACACTTGCATTGCGCTGTGCGCCACTTTGCACAAGGCACAAGATAGAGCTCATGTGTCTGTCCCCACAACACTTAATTTAATAAATCAAATGTAAAAAGTTTTACATAAAATCTGATAAAAAATGAACACCATTATCACTGCAGTAGTTCAAAATAACAGAAAAATTAAATGTGGGCTCTTTAACATCAGATCTCTGTCATCCAAAGCTGTACTAGTAAACGATTCTCATATTTTGTCTTACTGAAAACTTGCTGTGTCATGATGAATATGTTAGCCTACTGTAAATGAATCTGCTCCTCCCAGCCATATTAATACTCACATATTTTGAGGCATGGGCCGAGGAGGTGGAGTGGTGGCTATTTTCGAGTTAGGTCTATTAATCAGTCCTAAACCTAAACTCAATTATAACTCAATTGAAAGCCTTATTCTTTGTCTTTGAAACCCAGCCTGGAAAACATTAGAGCCAATTCTATTTGTTATAGTGTACCGCGCTCCTTGCCCATACTCTGGGACGGCTTTCCATTGCTGGTACATTAAACCCTTCTGCATCTCTTCAATGATGCCAAAGGATATACCTTGTGCATCTGGATGAGACACGAGTGATAAAATGTTGATATCTGATGAGCTGGGCATGAGACTTTTTGAGTTTGTGTTTATCAAACTTAATAAATAGTTGTATTTCTCTCGAACTTTTGTCAGGCATGAAGTCTGGCAAAGGCTGGCAAGCAAGCAAGACACAGACAGACCGAGATTCACTGAGTATTGTGGTCCAGCTAGGTAAGGAAGATAGTCAGACTAGAGAGAGATTCACTGCCTGCTAGCACACTTAACTTACTGTTAGTTGCCTGACTGCTGTTCCTGCATTTTCATTGCTATGCGGATGATATCAAATTATATTTATCACTGAAGACAGATGAAATCAATAAGCTAAATAAACTTCAGGATAACCTGCAATTTTCTGCTGCTAAACTCAGACAACATTAGAAATACATTATCTAATGGTATAGCTACACTTGACGGCATTATACTGGCCTCCAGCACAACTGTAAGGAATCTGGGAGTTATCTTTGATCAGGATTTGGGTAGTAAAAACCTTCACGGAGATGGCTCACCGGCTTTGGTGGAAGCCGTGGGGGCAGGGGTGGCCCAACATGGCCTGGTTGTCATCATCAGAGGGAAGTCTTGGCATACAGGAGCTGACATCAAGGAGATGTTGTCATCATCATCATCTGGAGTTGTTGTCTCAGCAAGGACGACCAGGAGCATAGAACAGGGGGTCTCAATGATGTCGAACTCAAGCTTTGATTGCAGTGCAGGCTCATGTTGAAACGGCGAAAGTGACCCTACCACTGCTGCCGTTGAAGCAGAGGAAGTGCCTGGTACTCCACATAGGCTGGCGGCTGCTGGATACCGCTCTCTGTGTGGTCTTGGCCAAGAACCTCAAAGGACTAAAGGCTGATGGTGACTCCACTCATAGGGAAATAAAAGACAGGGGGCAAACTTGCTGATCGCTGAAGAGAAAAAGGAAAAATGGCGGCGGCTTAACAGCCTTACTGTATACAGTAAGGCCCATCTTGTCTGGGGGCGAATACGTGATTTTAATAGGGGAGAGCATTACCCATAGAGTCCAATAGAGGGCGGAGCCTGTGTGAGATACAACAAAATGTTTTTTTATGTACTACATGTCAGGAATAAACTCCCAAAAAACTACTCAAACTCTCGATTAATTTGTACCAGGACTTCACCTTTTGTTGCACTGCAGTATAGTGTATATATATATATATATACGTCTTGTTTTTTTAAATCTGTCATGGTTTCAGTTTTAGTGTGTTATTTTCCTGTGTAAGGGTTTCTAGTTATTTCCTGTTTGTGTGTCTTGTACCACTTTACATTTCCTGTCTTTGTTCCTTTCCCTCCTTTGTGATTGTCTGCCACGCCCTGATTGGTTTCACCTGTGTCTTGTTAATCTTCCCTTCCTTGTGTATTTAAGTCTGTGCTCTTCCCTCTGTCATCACCAGTTCATTATGTTACCCATGTGCCTTCATCCTTGTGTTTGTCTTGTGTTCTTCCTTGTGTTTTTGGACTTTGCTTGTATTTTGGACTGTGGATTATTGCCTCTGCCCCTTGTGGATTTGTTTGCCTGTTTTTGGACTGATATCTTGTTTTGACCTCTGCCTGCCTTGACACCCCTTAAGGCTTTGTGTTTTTTGACTCTCAAGAAATATTGCTAGACTGAACCTACTCTGCCTGCCGCATCTGCATTTGGGTCCAAAACCCTGTTCCTAGTGTTTCCAGCACAGTTGTGACAAAATCTTGTTGTAATGCCATTTATGCTGTTTGCAAAGCACTTGTGGCCATGTTGTTGAAAGGTGCCGCACAAATAAACTTACACTTCCTTACTTCCATCTTTACCTAGAGCTCTCTATTGACTTTAATAATCGATTAATTGTTTCAGTTAAGTAACTCAAGCATTCTCTGGCTTCAGTTCCGCAAATGTGAAGATTTGCTATAATTTTGTATTCAACTGCATATAAAAAGTATATCTTTAGACAGTTGGTCCAATTAAACAAATAATCAGAGAAATATTCCCCTATTCTCTGTCAAATGGTAATGTGCATTTTTTTTTTTTTTTTTTTACTTTTGTTGACATCTTAGGGCCATATAGTATTTTTTATGACAGGGTGCTGGGAAGTGCTGGGATGAAGTGCTTGCGTGGTGAGAGAAAAAAATGGTACCGGTTGCCTGAAAAAGAGCAACTGTGGCAACACCAGCGTCTTTTTAAAAAACTCCGATATTTTCAACAAAAAAGCTGGAGCACTCTGAAAAAACAGACACGGGCCCCTAAAAGACAAAATGATTTATTTATTAATTGAGAAAAACAATAGAAAACTTATTCATAAATCAGTAATGAAAATAATTATTGGTTGCAGTCAAAGCTAAGGTAAGGCTAATGCATAGCTTACATTTCCTACTACTGCTTCCTATTAAAAAAAATTCCAGAGTGATTGCCAGTGTTTCTTATTTTATCACTGCACTGCATTTCATATGGTTAGTGTCTAGTTAGGTTCCAGACTCCACATGGAGTCAATTAATAAGCAGATGTGTTCCTGAAAATAAAAAAAAAACTCCCAGTATCAAATTATATCATATAATATTCCTATTATCAATGTAAAGTTCCCTTTATGCTCTTGACTTTAATTTAAACATGAACAAACACGCTGTATATCTCTGGTTATAATATAAAATCTAAGGTTATAATATAACTTGTATTTAATGCTCTAATTGCGCAATTCATGAGGATTTAATTAATGAATTTCATAAATTTAATTAATGGCTCCTGCTCTGGAGACTCAAATATACTAACTAAATGGACCTTTCTTGGCATGTTGGACATGGGATGATGGTACATGCAATCAGGCCAGAGAATAATGCATATAGCTGCTCACTGTTGGAGAAAATCAGCCGGTTTCTTCACTCTTTCTCTGCTGAAAGCCTTTCTGTCCATCTTACCTCAGCAAGCCTTATCAGGTAATTAACGTCATGAATGGAGGTTTAATGACCCTCACATCAACCTTGTTTAAAAGGAAGTAGAATTAAAGATGGTATCTGGACATGTAATAATGCAGGAGGAGCCGGGGTAGCAGGGATGGCAGGCCTGAGCATCAATGTCATCGTTCTGCTGATCAGGCAGTGAGAGTCCTGCTCATGCATTATGAGAGCCCCTTAAGGCCAAGGAAAGCTTCTTGACTCCTACTGACTTGTATCTGGTCTCTACAGCAGATGAAGAAGAGTTCACTGTCAGTAATTGGGCTGTGACCCGAATGAACGTGCCTGAGTTACAATTTGTATGGAGGTTGGAGAGGTGCAGAGCGGATTAGGAAAGAAGGAATAAGTGGAAACAATACTTCGGTTGGAAACAGGGTGATATTAAAGAAAGCAGTTCACCCAAAAGTGGAATTCCAGTCTTTATCTCCTCACCACCATGCTGATGGTAAGTACGGTGAACTTTCATAGTCCACAAAACATTTCCGGAGCATCACAGCAAAAAAGTGTTGCAGCATTCTCCTACAACTGAGGAAGCGTGGGATTCTGGCATGATCCAAGGCTGTATTCTGAACCGCCTACTATACCGACCAAGGCAGTATGCAGTATGCAATATACAGCATAATGCTTTTCATAGTAGTATGCAGTGTGTAAACAACAGCAAAGGATCTTCTTATGTTCTAAAATAAATTATAAATGTGGATTTTCATGATTTTCACAAATATGAACAAATATGAATGAACTTCCCTAAAAGACTGATGCCCTTAGGACGATTGGAAGGAAGTGAATTCACTGCCGTTTTGTCACATTAACGTTACTTCACTGCAGACACAATGCGAGTTGGAGCTGCACATTTCAACAAAATCCGTCAGAGATGTAATGTATTTACACAATAACAGCAGGACAAATTAAAAATATACATTTTGTGGGCCTGGCTCTCCTCTGCCATTGTTGCTGAAGTCGTCTGCTGCATTGGCTGCAGTGGTCTGGGAGACTGTGGGTCAGGGGAGTCTGTGAGTGTGACTCGCTGGCTAGCTAGCTATCCCAAAAAAAGCTTATACGGTAGGGCCTCCCCTTGTGGAGCTTCTCAACTCCGAAAACCAAAGTTTCAAATTGCCAATTGTTAAAATCTGATTTCTCAAAAAAAAAATGTTGGTTTTGGCTTGACTGGTTATTGTGACTGTTCCAGTGCTATGCATTGTGGGACACAATAAGCAAGGTAGACTGATCTGATGCATACTGGAGAATTTTTGGAACTTTTGGCTTATTGCAGATTTTGCTTTTGTTTGCATACTGTATACTACATGCTATATTTTGGCCAAATCAGTATGCACTACTAGTATAGTAGGGGGTTTCGAAAACAGCCTTGGTGTCCGGAAGCCCCAAATTGATTTGAAAAGACGTTATTTACATTCTATTCTGTGCTTCCGGGGACTTGGATTACACTGGATGAGCTCTCTGAAGCCATTTTATATTTTATTATGATTTTTTTGTTTTATTACGTTATTTTAAAAAAAGCCCCCTTTTTCTTCAATTGTTGAGGAGAATGATGCAATGCTGTTTTGCTGTGAAGCTCTAGAAATATTTTGTAGAATAAGAAAGTTCACCCGGGTTTCCATCGGCATGGTTTTCATTTTTTAATTAATTGTTCCTTTAACAGTCATAAGTCATGACCAAACAAATCTTTAAGTCGGTTTTCCTTCCCTTCAGAGCTGTGCATTCTGTACAAACATGCTGAAGCCATTTCATGAGGGAAGTCATGAGTCTCGAGAGAATCCACTACAAAAGCCTCTCTCTTCAGAGAAAACCACTACACAGGTATATATTACCAACAATGTGTTGGATGTTACAGTGGAATGAGTTACTTGGGCTATTGTTTTGGACAGCAGAGAGGTCAAAGAGAAAGCTAGAACCATAGATAGAGTTCCAACGTTAAAAGTGCTGAAAGGTGGAAACAAACATCAGCGCCAGAGAGCAGAGGAGCAGTCTTTTTGGTGTGGCACGGCGGCACACACATCGCACACGGGAGAAGTGAGCCCTGAAGGCTTTCTTCCAGAAACGTTATTGTGACACGTGTTAAATGTTGTGAAAGGGTGTCTTTTAAACCAAGTTTTTTTGTTTTCTGTTTTTGTGGTGCCTAAACCTAGCCAAGTATTTGTGTTGCCTAACATAACCAAGTAGTTTTGTCGCCTGAACCTAACCATGTTTTTGTGGTGCCTAGACCTAACCAAAGTGTGACCAAAACAGTAAAATAATTAGTGAAAAAAAGTGAGGAAAGTGCTTTCTGCTAGAAAGCTCTGTGGGGATTCTGTCAGAAAGCTGGCCGGAAGCTGCCTGACAGAAAGCCTTCAAGGCTAACTTCTCCCATGTGCACACACACATCTGAAACACACGCATGCACGCAGGCTTGAATGGCAGTTGTTTAAAGAAGTCAACAGAAAAGTAACATGACATAAAATAAATATTATCTCAAGAACCTCCAGAAATGTGAAGAACATTAGTAATTGTCCATGCTATATGAGGTCCAGAACCCCTATAAGGAAATATTGTTGTTTGTAGAGACCACCATTAATGCCCTTCCTACCAAAGCCTTAATTATATGCCACAACTATATGGATTGCAGTATAATGATAAAATCATGCTATTGCTCTCATTCATACACAGAAAGGAACTTTGTCCTATTGGTACCATTATTTGTTACCTCTCAGTTTTGCTTACGTGAATTGCTTAAGCAGAAGCAGTATATATAGTTTGGCCAGTGGTCACTGTGGTTGTTGATTTTAAAAACACCTGTCAATCTCTGTGTGTGTGAAACATTCTGCCATGAAGTTGCTTCCATTGGCCAAACAGCGACTGCAGAGCTGAAGACATTTTTATACTTTTTGATGTCAATTGCATGGGACAATGCTAGAACTTGGGGGGGTGGGGTGAATCCTGTGGAGTCTTGACATCAAAAATGCACTATACGGCATACTGGATTGTTACTGTTGTTGAAACATCCCCTCCAGTGCATGTTCATGGGAAGAGACCTGTGTACTGCTATAACAGCAACACCACTTGAATGATCCACACGCTCACCGTTGACCCCTGAGAAAGAATAGAGCCGTCAGTGTTACATTTTTAGTGTCAGTGGATCAGCCTAAGGCATTTCGGCATGGCGCTAGTATTGTTTTGAGATGTGGTTGTCTAGCATTCTAATAGAAAATGTGTCTAAATAAGTATGTTTTTTTTACATTTGCACTTTTGAATTCTCAAACTGGAATTCTAATAGTCACCATGGAGGCTGCTGTCACTGGTCTTGACCTCATCATTAACAATAGTGAACAGAATGACACTAGAGAAGTCAATTAGGCAGTAAGCTACGCTGTGATAACAATGGATACAGTAGTAATATGCACTGTACAAGAAAACAAGTGACTGAATTTTTGCTGATTCATCACAATTTGCCATGATTGACAGACGAGGGTTGCCCTGGGTCTGCTGTGGACAGAACATATGTTTCAGTCAGCTATCACAACTGCCCACTTACCCAAAATTAAAGCTGCTTTTATGAGCTGCTGTTGTACTCATAGGTCCCAATGGGAATTTAATGGGATGTTGACTATGATTTTCTGGAAGTAAACATGCTGACATTTGCAGTAATGCCTTATACTGTATCTACAATTTTTTTTTATCACTAACCTGTTCATCAGCTTTTCTGTATGCTTGTCACCCATGCAGGCACACACATGCACATACAGATGCGTAACATGCATGTTGTAGCTGTGTCAAGCTTGAGATTGAAGGCTTGTGATATTGACCGTGCCCTGTTTTATTTGACAACTATTGCTTATCTCTTCGATTTTTCCACACTGACCCCCCCTTTGGCCATCTGCTCATCTCTTTTGCATTACTCAGAGGTATAGTACAGTGGTGTGATGGTTCTTTCATATCCGTCTCCACTGATCATCTAACAAACCTCCAGCCGTGGCCTCTGACTGCTGCCTATACTGCCTCCCTAACAGCCTCCTCGCACCAAGCACAAAACAGAGCGTAAGGGAGATTGTATATATAGAAGGGAAGAGACGGAGCGATCAAAAGGAACAGAGGAAGACAGTTATCGTTCGATTGAACGACATTTCTTTTCTCCAGCAGCAGAGGGGAGATTTCATTGAAAGGCTGTTGCAGTCTATCGATCGGCCCTAAGGGATGGATACTGTGAAGCCAAGGATAAAGAGTGAGTGAGAGAGATGGAGGGATTCATACAGTGAGAGAAACACAGAGGCAGAATAGCATTCGGCATTGTTACAGGAGAATAAGAGTGAGAGAAAGAACAGTGAGGAACAAAAGGAGAGAGATATAACACACATAAAATGTAGAGCCTGTTCATGTTCTTTGTAGAACAGACATCTTTTCTCTACTGGTCAACCATTTCAAAGCTATGAGCTGTGCTCGTGGATCCTCAATCTGTGAGGGAGGAAGAGAGGAAATAAACACAGAGGACACAAGCAGAGTGTTACAACTAGTTTGGTGTTACTCATGAAAAAAAAGATTGCAAAAGAAAAGTCATTGTGATTTAACCCACACAACAAGAATCAATGTTTTGTGTTGTTGCCATTGAAATGGGCCAGGTATAAGGTTTCATAATATAGTGTAAAAAAGAAAACTGTTAATTAAAAATGTAATAAACTGGTGGTTTACACCAGCGGTCACATTTTTTGTGGTGAAATCAGCTCATTTTGACAGAATTTTCATGATCAGTGGATTCACTCGAGCAGAAGAAATACATTTTTTTTCCAGTTCAACCTTGGTGAATTTTGAAATCTGCTTATTGAGCTACACTATAACTGCAGGGATGCAAACTGATCCGGGGTGAAAAAGGTGACAAAGATGTGAGGCATATCAGCTTTACAATGTGGATTTACAGTCAATTTTAGCATATGAATACAGGGGAAAAACTCAACAAGCATTTAATCTAATGCTATAAAGGTAATGTAAGGTGGACATCAGTGGACGGGCACTGAACACAAATAAATAAACAGTCAAGAGAGTGCAGAGCTGGGCCTAACAATGTATTAAAGTCCATTGCATCCACACTACAATAAAGTTCACCAAACAAAACAAGAAAAACAATATGCACAAGAATTGACAAATGGAAAACACAGCTATGTTACTGTAAATGTCTACACAGTTGTCTCGTGAATTAGTGTTGTGTTCCCGAATGAATCTTAAAGCAAATTGTTTTAATTATGTTGTGGTTATGACAGTAGTAGCGCTGCTCAAAGAAAATGGAACCATCAATGGCTAACGGTAGTGTTAAAGCGACTGAGGAGCTCAACTTATGTGGTAGGGTAACTGTTACTGTTACTAACTGCAAAATGGCAATGTTAGTAACGTTAAAGAGTAATCCCAGAACCCTCACATTAGTAACATTACACAAGTGGAATTTGGAATAAAGCATACTCCTAACGTTACATTCAAATTGTGATGGCTAGCGTTTGCTGACAAAAGAGGCTCATTGGCTAAATCAACTTTTCAGGTTTAGGATACGTTATCAGCAATGTCATTATTAGATTGTTTAGAGTAATAAAACATATTTACATTTTAATAATCTTTTGTTATAGTTATGCCATTCTGCTCCATCACTATCAAGGAAAGTGGATAAATTGTATATTTTTAAGACATATAGTGGCCAAGTAGTTTGCTCCCATGATTTTTATGTCAAGAAGTAGAAGAGGTTTTCAGGACCCAGTCGGTCCCTTGGAACATCAATCTCACTTTGTAGCATCAGAATTCTCATATGTCCCAGGACTTTCTAAAAGTTCTGCCATTGTCTGAAATGGTCAACAAATCATCTTAGAAAAGCTTCAGCAGAGTTACACAAACTGTCAGAGGGGCCATGGGACACAAAGGCAGTCACAAAGACTGATGCCTGTTAAAGACAAAAGGACAGAACTGCAGTGTCCCCTGAGTCTCTCACCTGCCAGCCTTACAGTATGCCATAATGAGTCCAACCACTCCGCTGGCTCCCTGAGGACATCAGTAGAGCCTTGGATCCATCCAGGGGGAGTGCGTGCACCACAGGACCACAGCCATCCTCCAGGGTCAGATCCAGTTCTGATGGATGACTCTTCAGGGATGAGAGAGGGCTGAGCTGCTCCTTGTCTCCCTTTGTCTTTGTGGTGTATACATCTTCAGGAAAAAACACACACATACACACAAAAAGTGTACATACATACATACAGTTGGGCTGTGACCTTGTCCATGAACACATACTTAAATGGCCATGTTTCTGATGAGCGGGTTCCCATGGGGGAGGGAGGAAGGAAAATGGGGTGATGATGAAATACACCGGTTGTCCCCTGATAGATTGGGGACAAGGCCCCTAATCGTTCTTGATGTCATGTGGATGACCTCCCAGAATACAGAGTACAGATTCATCACCTGCAGCTCTCCTATCATTCACCACCAAGTGAATCGCTGGTCATGATATAGTGTATAGGTTTGCCATAAATAGCACCTTTCACCTGATGAAATTCTCCATCAACCACTATTCTCAGGCTTCTATAACCTGCAGCTCTGCTGATGCCGTGACCCCATTGTTAGTTATTATTTACAACAATGGATTTCTTATAATACACTGCATTTTCGGAAAACATGGATTTGTAGTCTGATTTTGCAGGGACTGTGAGGGATGAAAAAAAAAGTACACAAAAAGATTAGATTAGATTAGGTTTTGTGTTTGTACAAAAAAAAAAAGGGAAGCAAGTGGTCATTTATTGCTACCTCATCCCTGTGCAGTCATTTATCAGAGCTGAATCTGCCCCTGGAGGACTGGTGTGATCCCATGGTGCAACCACAAACACGGAATGGATCCAACATTGTAATCAGACATATTTTTATCCTTAAAATTACCTGCCCAGCCTGCACTCTCCTATTTAGAAACCCATTCACCACAATACATGACAATTTCTGGAATGATTTCACAGCTCCAGTGACACGTGAGACACTTTACAAAGTTGTATTCTCATACAATGTTTGTGGTTTCATATCCTGCCTCCACAATTTGCCACAATGGCTGCTTGGGTCACACTGCCCTTTTTTGTTGTTGTCCTTTTCATAGCGAGACCAAGATGTCCTCTAAAGTGTGAAACAAATGTGAGACACACAAGTGAGACGCTACACCCAAATATTCATTGACGTGTCTGTGTTTCGTGCATGTGAACAGCAATGTTTGGTCTTCAATAGCCAGCCAAAAGCTTTCAATAATGTTTTCAAAACTATATTGCTTCAGACTTACCATCAACTTCCATCAGTCAGATTCTATAATGCGTGCAGCAAATTCCCACTATCAACATTTCTAGCCCTTTGAAAATGTTGGGAAACTTATATTTCACAGATAACAAAGTAGATTAACAGAGTTCGGGTGGTAAACCCTCCATTACATCCTTTGTTGTTGTGTTTATGCCCCAGTGATCCCATTCCTTCAGAGCTCATTTGTATGCAGCCTGCCGGTGTTGTGCATGGCCAGCTCTGTGCTCAGTGTATCTACTGCGATGCTCTGTGTAGCGTGACTGTAGCCTGTGTATCATCTATCAAGGGATAGCATAACCTCACTTTAAAAATCATATTCCAGTGAATCAGAATTCAATTCCAGATTCCTCCAAGAAAATATCATAATAATACATCTCCCCTGGATTCCACTTGGGCCACTGTCATAGTGCTTCCTGACTCATTGCCTGCACTGTAATTTCTCAATAACATCTTTGGCAGAGACATGATGAAACATTCAGTGAATGAATTTCATTGGCTATGGAGGAGAGAGAAAAACATTGGGAAGCTGTAATTTTAGACGCATGAAATCCAAAGGTGCTTACATACATTGTTCATGTTGTGAATATGGAACACCTCGACTATGTCTTGTATTACTGTGGTATTCATACATCAGTGAGATGTATGAATGCGCGATGAAAGAAGCAAGCTTAAAAATGAAGGCAGTGTTACTTTTCCCCCCCCCCAATGTGTTGCTGATTTGAAATGCTTTTCGTCTGCACAGCAGTGCCAGTCTTCATCTTTGATGTACTTAAATGTTGAATGGAGGTAATGAGATTGGAGCTGAATAACAATGATGGAATTCTGTAATGGATTACTGCATCGCATACAATGCCATGGTTTCCCCGATTAGTGGTACAAATTTAACACTTGTTAGGTGTTCTGTAAACAGCACCGAGGGAGATTATTTGTCAGGCGTGTAGGATTCGATCAAGAAAGTCAGCCTGTGTGATGCATACGACTTTCACAACGTTCTCCACTACAACTGCTGATCATAGTCTTTGCTCTACACGACGTATTGAATTACACTGCTGTACAAATTCTCATTACAAGACAAGTACTACTACTTAAAAATACTGTTAAATTTGTTGAGACAAACAAAAGACATATTTACTACATTTGCACATTATCTTTTATCAGGTATTATTGTTTTGTATCAAATACATTTTTCGAAGGGAATTAAAAACTGCCTGTATTATGATCACTGGCAATGTTCAAGAAGTCTTTGTATCACACCACACACAAGTTGAAAGGAAGTTAATGCAACGGGGTTTCAAAGCAGAACTTTAAGACCGGACAGCGCGGCTCAGGTCCTGTCTCCTCTATGGGGGTATGTCTTAGCTACTGAAGCATTTTGAAAGATGGTGGTCTTGGCTAAATACTGAAGACATAAAGAAGTTCCATCATGTGTCACTGTTGATTTTTTTTATTATTCTACCTAAGCCAGTGTGTTTCTCTAATATTAGATATTATCCCTACCAAAGGTGATAGGGAAAGTTAGATAGAGATAGATAGAGAAAGTCAACCCAGTTAACCCATTTTATGCACAACAACAAAAAAAAAAAAGATCTTGGCATAGTTCAGAGTCAGCCCTTGTAAGGGTCTCTAATGACCTACTTACCTAGCAGCTGACAGAGAGGACTGCTCTGTCCTTGTGCTTTTAGATTTGAGTGTTGCGTTCAACACTATTGATCATGCCGTCCTCCTGCTCTAGGAACCTCAAGGGTACTGCCTTACAACTGCAATGCTCATACCTGTCTAAGAGAACATTTTCAGTTGTAATAGCTAACTCCAGTTCCTTTGTTCATGATTTTAACTGTCGAGTCTGTCAAGGCTCCATTCTGGGCCCTTCATTGTTTTTTTTATAAACATGCTCCCGTTCAGCCAGCTAATCCCGAACCACGGTGTTTCCCACCACTGCAATGCTGAGCTCTATGTCGCTCTCCGATCCACGAGCTCTTAAACTGAATGAAAAAACTGAAGGTTTTCGACAAACACGTCTCAGCAGCCTGCTTTACAGTAAGCTAGGGTCAGTCAACAAAAGCATTTTTTTAGGCAAATATAAAGTGTTGTCCAGTCTTGCTTTTTTTTTTCAGCTAAAGAAAAAAGTTCAATATGAACACTTTGACTGATTTACCAACAATAACTGAATCCATTCAGATAACTGGAAGAGCTTGTTTGAAGTGTAACTTGCTTGTGGTTTAGCCTGACCCAAAGCCAAGAAAAAAAATGATATGAGCATTGCATCAATAAAAACTGCCTGTTGTTTGTTTGGCACTCTCAGAGTCTCTTGCTTATTCTGCCCTGACCTCTGTACAGCATCACAGACGATGTCATTACACTGACTAATTCATGTGGATTCCAAAGCGTGGTGCCTCATCTCGGATCCATGTCCCATTGACCACTGAGACGTGAAGTCTGTGGTGCAAGTGTCTGTTTGTCTTCATCAACTGTAACACATGTCTTTCTGCTTATTGGAAAACTGTGTGCTTTGTCCGTGCTTCCTCAGCTCAATCAATACGGTCAAATGCATTGACTTGCAAAGAACTGTTGCATGTTGCGGATTCAAAGAGGTCCTCTGCCCTGTTTATTGATCCGGTGGGTGATCTACTCCACTACGGTGCTACAGTGTGCTACTATTTTATTGAGATTAAGCATTTCCATCTTGTGGAAGTGAATTTCCAATGAACTACACATACCTACTCCTTTCAAGATTCTCAACCCCGATCTCATTGGTTACATTACTCAAACAGGAACAAATATATTGAATTTTTGGGGACTATTTTCAGCTGCAGATTTGATGCATTGGTTAGCATTTTAGGCACAAGGATGGTGTATGTGGGAGTGACTCAAAATAAACTGCACTGCCATGAACTACGCTGCCCATGTTGAGCATAATGAAGAAGCATGCCAGCCAGTGCAGTGGTGTGGATCATTACAATGGAGCTCTCTGGCACAAAGGAATGTCAGGCTTTGGTTACACAGACAATACTTGTTTCAGCTTCTCCCTTGCTTTAGAAGATTTACCAGTTGTTTTTTTGTAATATTTATGTTCTTTATAGGGTTGCAGCATTACACTGGTTTCATACAGACATTGTACATGTATGAAAATTACCAGTTATCACACCATTTGCTTGTCTACAGTTTTGAATTGTACCATATTAGTGTTATTTATTTTTTTTAATTCTTCAATTTTATATCATGTTTCATGTTTGTCAGGATGTATTATTTTGTGAAATGATGATACAGCGTTTGTTCAACCAAAAACGCCTTCTGTTTTCTTTCCTTTGAGGGTCAATGTGTAACCGTGATACTGTGATATAAGTTATAACCTGCTGCTTTGGTTGTTTTGTTGAGAATGTCAAATATAGCAATTCACCAGTGGGTCTTGGAAGATGTTGCAGCCACACTTGTGTTTTCTCATTATCCAATCGTGACCCTTATCAATAAAATGTAAAAGAGGCTGTCTCCATAGTAATCCAAAGCGAACTCACTCTTCAACCTCAGTTGTGGTTCTGAAAGCTTTCATCTTGTAGTGTTGTGAGATTCCTGGTGCTCACGTTACGACCTTTCTCATTTTGACCCCCTTTGTGTAATTCTTCTACCTACCTTCTTCCATCTACCTGCCGCAATATTTCATCCAACACAGCACTGCAATATCATTTTCCAGCCAATTCCCCCCGCAGATGTTGTCACAGCTGACGTAAATCAAGGTTTGGCCTTGCAAGACTAATTGTAGGGCGAAACCTGCCTGGTCAGATAAGACTTGCTGCTTAATTTGATGAAATTAAATTCAGTGTTACTATTCCCCTACTGTGTTTACTGGTAATGGTGTTTTTTTTTTCTTTTTCCTATTGTTTTGATACATGTCCTTGTTCTTCCTTTGCCTTTCTTTGTGTCAGCTGATATTTTTAGAGCACAGGCATAATACAAGGAAGGATAAGAAATATTGCCAGCAAAGTCTTGAAAGGTAAAAGATTCGATGTTCTTACGGACATGAGGCTCCAGATTTTTCGTAATGCAACGAAAATATCCTGAAATTCCAATTCAGGAGAGGCTGCATATCTTCTCTCCATGAAGGAATTTTATTTCAGCTATAGTAGATGGTCTGAGGTAATGTTTCTGTACAATATAGGACATTATATAATTAAAATTCCACTTTCTGTTATATTCATACAACTCAAGCCTTGCTGAAGTAAAGGCAAAGAGAAAATAGGTTTTAAGGGGATATAAAGACAAAAAGCATTGTTTTACACATTTATTGAATTTCAATCTTGAAAAATGTAGAAAACAGTTGACTGTTGTTTCACAGCTATGTTGTTTAATTCTTTTATTCGTTCAGTCAAACATTTATTTAAACAGGGAAGGGCCATTGAGAGCAAACTCTCTTTTTCTTCTCTTTTTCACAATCCCCCTAAATAAAATACAACATATAAATATACAATACGTATACATAGTAGGCCTACATATACAATACAAGAAACCACATAGCAAACAGTCAAAGAAAATACATACATATAATTGCATTTCTCCAAGTCAGTCAAAAGGCTCCTAAATGCGAAAATGGAGCAACCTTTCTTTAAATTTGTATTTTGTGACGAGAAAGTCACCTTCCCCAAACCCGCCATCAACCCGTCTGACACACTGATGGAGTCTGGAGGGACTCTCTGGTTTCCAGCCCAGAGGTGGTATCACATGAGACGACCGGACGGAGGATCGCTGACAGAGACCGAGGAGTAGAAACTGACCCTGGTGCCCACAAAGTATGACCTCATCTATGCTGTTGGTTTCTACATGGGCACATTAAAGTGATGTATCACATCTAAATGACAGTGAAGACTGGCTTGATCTGTTGTTACTATACAGGCAAAGACAAGAGCAAGACTGTCCACTGACTGTGTTAATTTGATTTGGTATGTACAAAATCAATACCAGCACGAAGAAATACGCTGTCATTTGGTGCCTCTAATTGGCCTCGCCATTAGTGTGATTATTTTTTATAAATGGGCAGTCTGTTTTTTAGCTTAGGAGATATGTCAAGCTAAAATCAATCAAGGCAACTACAGACATTACTTTTAATGAGGCTTCTCCAGCCTTTTAAAAAAAAAAAATGGAAAGAAGCATGTGTCATAGCCAAACTCAAAGCTAACTTATTTGTTTTTTTCCCCACGTGAAACACAAATAGAGTGGAAAAGCTCCTCTGCTGAGGTACTTTTGCTGGAGCCCTGCTTACATGCTCAAAGGATGTGCTCCCTGGGCAATATGTATGTACAAAGTGGAGGTAAATAAATAATAAAGAGATGAAGGGAGGGCGGAGCAGACAGCTGATGAGGCTGATCATAGGAAGGGGGTGAGAATGGTCCTCTCTGACGCTGTCAGCAGGGTGTGAGGGTTCGTGGTGATTAAAACTGCTTTCCTCTTACCTGTCAGCAAACAGGAACACGTACCCACACACACACACACAGCTATCTCTGTGAACTGACTTACAAATAAACAGCTTAAGCCCCTGTGATGTGCAAAACAGATGATTTTTTCATCACTCAGCTGAGACGGACCCATTTGACTAGCTCTGCATTTCTCTGTGTGTTTATGTGTTAAAGTTGATCGGCTTCTGCAGAGGATGTAACACAGGAATAGAAAATCATATTCCATAAATTCTCATATAAAAGCCAGGTTTTAAATAATGTCTGTCTCAAAGAAAAAAGCTGATCAGGTCGGCATGAGCAAAAGCCAATCGGACCTTGGGGGGGGTTACCTGTAGCCAACCACAGTTCAAGTGGTAAATTCAGCATAATGTGTAACGGGTTATGGTAGAACCCAATAGCAGCACAACACACCACAGATTGAATCGGTAATGACTTTTATTTAGTAC
>JBBPCS010000480.1:11259300-11282563 GCA_037974645.1 Hollardia meadi | reverse complement strand
GGCAGGTAGAGCGGGGCAGAAGTGAGGTGAGTGGAAATCTACTGGAGAACAGATCTGACAGATGGTGAATCATGACATAATGGGCATTTCCACAACACTAATTAGATCAGTACAATAGCCATAGCCACCACTTTGCACTTTGAGTTTCTATTTGAGCAGAAATACTTGTTACATCACCTATTAATTTTATTTTCATTAAAGGTAGGTTAACCATTGATCAGGAAACATGGAAAAGTGAATGGGCTGCAAATAATTGGTGAATAAACAGCGTTTCTAAGAAACTGAGAGCAGCAGGGTGGCAAGTATGAGTATGATTTTTCCGGTTTGTCAAATACTGCCGCTTTGGGTTGGGAGGTCAGGCCCAAACCGTCAGTATTTGAAGACTCAGGAAACTCAAAGCATTTGACAACCTGGGAAAGAGACTCAACAATCAACTAAATGCACCTTTAAAATGAAATATCAGCATCTGCCTGAAGTGAAACTTTTAGGGATTCAGGTTTGTTTGAGATCTTTTACTGAACTTGTACTCTGTCATTAAAGAACAAACTCTCTGCTGTCTGTGCAACCTCACTGTCCTTCAATATCACTCACAAAATGCATGAAAGGTGTATCATTTAGATATTTATTTATTTAGATATTTAGCCACATGTTGGGTTTTTTTCTGGAGGTATTGGCATGACTTCTGTCAATAAACATCAATATCCTTTTAATAAATTGTTATGAATGGCAGTAGGGTTTTGTTGTCTTCTTAGCAGGAAACTTCCAGCAACATCCAAGCAAGGAGGGCATTGGCTCATAATGAGGAAAGGTACAAAAAGGTGACAGAGATAATTTATGGAACAATAGAGGGTCTATATTTTAGAATAAAAAAAGAAAGAGTTAAGTGAGATACTGGAGAGATATTCCATCAATGCAAGACATTTTTTTTCTTTCAAAAACCAACCATGATGTTTAATTCATCATAACTTGGCATGAATGTCAAATAGATGTCAGAGAGGAGAGGTCAGTATACTGTCCGTGCTTAATATAAAAATATAGTTTTAACTAGCTTGCACAGCCACTATTCTTCTACTGCTCAATAGCTGTAATACCTGCAAGTATCTCATCATCCCTGTCATGACATACTGACAGGAAGAGTTAAAGGCATATATATATTATGCTGTAGGATCTTTGGTCAAATCAGATAGCTGGAGACGCCTTTAAATGGACCTTTCAGAATAATGAGAACACAATGAGATGCTTGAATGTGTTTGAATGATGTTGAAAATCTCTATATGGAAGAACAGGCAGCGACAAAGCAGTTAATATTCTATTCAGAGTGAGCAATTTCTGAAGAAATGTAATGAAACTGTATCGCCTGTGCTATATTAAAATGTATGAATTATCACCACTGAAATGAAAAAAAAAACTTGGCATACTTGATTAAATAAAAAAAACAAAAAAACGCAATACAATGCTTCCAGATCCCAGCAGTAGATGTGTTACCAGTGAAAATTGCAAGGTAATTTGTATACTGTGAATTATTCCAGGTTATGTGCAGCTGAAGTAGCTGAAATTCAGTTCTATTAGAGCCTATGCTTTTTTTTTTACAGAATCCCTAATGTGAATAGATGAAGTAGTACTCTGGGAGAAGGACAAACAATACTTAGAGGGAGGACAACACTTTTTAGAGAGTAGAAGGTGGAAAACAAGGTGGAAGCAAAGCAAAGACAGGCAGATAATGACAGAAGACGAGGAAAGATATTGCAGAGCTGAGAGACAGATGTGTTGATAAAGGTTCAGAAAGAGAGACAACAGAGGACAGATAGGAGAGACAGGCGGAGAGACGAGGAGGGGAAAAACAAAGATAAAGAGCTTTGATTAGGGTTTATTGCCCTCTTGCCCCCTCCTCTTCATCTTCTCTTATTCTGTGTCTTTCAGTTGTTGCAGGAGATGAGGACTGGAAAGTATTAACTTTCCCTTGTCACATGAGAGGAATGTGTCATTTCTGCAATAAACCGCTCGTGCCATGACTTCAGTGTTATCAACAGCTCAGCAGCTGTCACTTCTCCATATTCTTAACACATTTCACATGTAGACTGTAGCAGTGCGGTGCTAATACACCTACTGTAATTTTAAATATAGCATATCCGCATTTCATACAGAACACTTTCGTGATTATACCATTTAGTCCAATAGAATTTCCGCAATTAGTGGATTTGCAGTGGCAGAATTTCACAGAAATTTGCTTTGCTTTGCAGACAGTTATGAATTAGTAGTTGTTGCTGTACAAAAAAAAGATCTTTTGAATAAATTGTGTACTGACTGAGCTAAGCTACTGAGTTTTCCTTATCAATAACTCTTTAATGTATGAAATCATGAGAACAAAACACCAGGAGGGCGTTAAGGGCCTGGTACAGAGAAAATAAAGCACTAGCATGTTCCCAACAAACTAGTGTGTTAGCGGTGAGTTTTCCAGACAAAGCAGGTCAGCAACTAAATGTGCAAGTACTCACTGTGACTCCAAGCATTTAGAAAAATCTATATATTTTACAAAAAAACATGTGGATTGCTTTCACTGTGCCACTTTCTGGTTCTAGTAACAACAATAACAACAATAAAGGCAGCAACATGTACTGTAAGTATAATATACTGTATATGTACATATTATGGACAATATAAAAGACCTTAAAGCAGTGTAATCAACTCGCCTCGTGTTTGCCACAATTAACCTACTGTAGTATCAGCAGGTTATGGGATCAGAGAAAAATAATTACTTATATCCAAAGAGCAAGGCTGCTATATTAATAAACATACCCATATGGTAGGGCCCCACCTTCAGGGAGATATGTATGTTTTCATTTGGAAAGAATTTAGCTCAGGCTCTAATGAAATATTCACCAATCGATCCCCCTGCGGCTGCACCAAGCTCGACATATGGTCATTGTTCCGCTCCCTCCCCTCTCGTGCTGGAGTGCTTTGCTTGAGCTTTAAATTCACACATGCAGTTGGAGGAGACACATGGGGATGGCTATGAATCTGCTGTCTTTGGTTGTGTATGTTTTTCATCAGCCAAAGTTCAAGAAAGCCCATAAAGCCCTCCCCAGAGAGTTCCTGAAGACTGCTTTCAGAGGACAATGGACTGAACACACCTTTAAAGCTCTCTGCTGTTTCTTTGTCAGAGGTGAGATAGCCATCATCTTTATGTCCATTCAGACAGTTTTTTCATTGAAATGGTCCTATACATCCTCCTGAATCTCATTTTTTTTCCCTCCTTCATGATATGAAAAAAAACAACCCTGTGATATCCTTAGTCCAGTTTGAAATGTAATAATAGGTGACCCCATTATGTCCAGATGACTGAGCTGCCAATAAATCTATCACTTGACTCAGTTTAAACACTCGTTTCCCTGCCTGTTTAAAGTCTAATAATCCATTAAAGCAATGCTCAGAACATGAAATATTAATCATACTGTTTCCAGTGCTGTGTACAGCTAACTACAGTATAATGATATATTGTACAACACATTATTGTCCCCACGGGTGCTCTTCAAACCCTCCCCTTCCTTTCCCCTTGACTCCAACACTATAGTGTTTATAGCACAATCTGCTAAACAGTATAACAGCTTTCACATTTCCAAATGATCTCCACAAACATTATAACCTATAAACACATTTTATGATGCCATTAGATACTCTACTATTGCTGATATTCTGATGCTGGTGAAGAGAGTGAAATTAAAAAAAATAAAGTGTCCGTAAAACAACAACATCCCTGAGCAGTGCCATCCTATAGCTCAGCAGCACGGTGATTAGATGGCCATGTTCCTCTTTATCTAGATTGACAGGACACATCTGTGGGGGGGACTGGATGGCTCCAAGCGAGAGGAGACCAGGTGTGAATATTTCAGCAGGTACATGAGTACATGGAACATCTGGACAGTTGGATGGAGTTCTTGGAGGGGTGAATAAATAGAGGACTGGGGCCCACATTTATATGCTCCACACAAAGTGTTTGAGGTTAAGGTTTGTATTAGGTATTACATGCATTACATGTGTCCACATCTCTCACCAAACCACTTCAACTGTGTGTGGCTGCATGTCATTTTTACCAACCCAAAACCTACCTGCTAAACTATGCAGCTCCTCCAGTTGCTAAAAGTTTTATGGTTTAATTAGATGTAACATTGGACCTTGTTTCCTGGGCTGTTTTCTACGGTGGCCGAGAGAGCTCAACACACTGCAACTTAAGAAAACACGTGCAAATAGATAAAACACCAGCAAATTAGGAAAACATCATCAATTTGACAACACGTGCGCTGCAAACACAACACAACACAACCAGAGAAACACGATGTGCAAGTGGCACAGATGACAACAGACACTAAAAAGTGATGGACATGTCCTGTGTCTTACTAAATTGCACATTTTCTTTCTCTTTATTTTAATGTCGTGATGGCATGAGTCAGATATTAGCCGGTGGCAGATATCTGTTGTTAACCCAGCCTTTGCATTTTGATTAGCCTGCCAATTGAAATAATACCACGAAAAACACACTGAGCCATCATGATATTAAAATAATGAGAAAAAGGTTTGTTTTAGTTTATTTTCCAACACCGCTGACGAGTAGCCGACTTCAATAACTTTGAGAGTCACAAATGGTCACAAAACAAACGTGTCCATCACTTTCTAGTGTCCCCTAGAAACATCAATATCTGCAAAGTTTGCAAAGTTTCAAAATGACCTTCTGGAAAAGTGCATTAAATGTAAGTATGTAATGCTAAAAAAAAAAATAGAAAGACTAAATCTTTGGTAAGGTTTTCTAAACATGACGGTCATTGTTGATACATGTGTTTCACACTAAAGGCCTGCCATTAATTTACATTAAAAATGCATTTATTGTGAAGGATATACAGGAAGTTGTAGAAGTATCAGTGTTAGTTTTACACATGTATGACCATTGCATTCCTAGTCTGTACAGCATTGAGTTCATTTGTAGTCTAACAATGCCTGTATTTCTGCACGTTTGGTTTGACTTGTTTTAAGCATACATGATGACACAGCTGTGCATGACATGCTGTATTGATGATGAATGGATGAATTCATATGTAGCACATCACAGCAGGTGCTTTGTTTATGGTTATGTTTGTATGGCTGTGATTTTGTGACGAGTGGGTGCTTATGCATTCGCTCACTGCGTGAAATTTGTTACTGTGTGTTCCCTGTCATTGGCTCCAGCTGCTCCAGAGCAACACAAACAAAACGCTGCGTTGCCCTTCCTACCCACCCGCTGCCCTCCCTGCCTCCCTTCTCAGACACAAACATCGGTCCTCCCTGGGCAATAGATGCTGTGCTCATTCATTAACAGAGATATCAAGGCGAAAACAAGCATGACCCCAAGTACTCGGGGAAAGAGAGAATACGAGAGGAGGAGGTATTTAGCTGCGGTATCCTCCTCCACCTCTCTCCTCGAGTGGCCCTAATTACCTAGTGTCTGATGTCTCTCTCATCTCGCTGTCTGTTGCGCTGTCGAAGTTAGCCTTGTGCCGGGCTCACCACGATGCCGTGCCGCTGTGCTGAAGTCTCTGCTGGCACAGTAATGCTCATTAAAGAAGACACTGGAGGGACTGGCCGTCAATCCTCGTCCTCTGCCCTACATCTCCCCTCTCAATTTCCCCTGGCCTGGCAAGGAGTGGTTAGTTGAAAATTCCCGTCATCACCACCTGCCTACACGCCACAGCCCTGAATCCCCCGCTCTTACAGGGAGTGTGAGACACTGACTGACACTACCTAATTTCCTGCCGGGGTGTTGACATGTGCCACAGGATTTCCTTTTGCCTTGCCATTTAAATTTAAGTCACTTTTTGTTCTCAGTCTTCCAAAAGTTTGGTGATTTTTATATACCCGATATTCACATTTCCGGACTGAAAGATGAAAACCCGACTGTGTTGACCCATAAGTCAGGCAGCGCTTTGACCAAAGTTTCAAACTTTGCCAAACTGTTGGCAGTTTTGAAGTATGGCAGGCAAGCAATACGAGACAAACACAGACAAGCTGGAGGCCATGATTGGATAATGATCCATCGACAGAGCTTTTAGCATCTCGACTCATCAAACGCAGACAACTGCTCACAAGGCCAGCCACCATTGTAGCAAAAAATATATATATTTTTCCTTTATAGATTTTCAAAAATAGTGGCCTGATTTTGTCCTACCAGAGCTATTCCTCAAGATAATTTTCCATCCTTTCTGTTTATCCAACTTCATTTGACAGCATATGTGCCCTGACCGGTCTCATCCAATTAGCCTAATTGGAGGAATAATCCCCCATCTCTCAAACAAAGCACTCGTTCACCTGTGGGGGTCATATTGATGTTAACCCTCACCTCGGCATAATGACACAAGAAGCCACCCAGCAGAATATAAATGTAAAAAGTTTGATACAGTACATTCCCGTCTTTTATGTGTAATAGCACTACAGAGAAGTTTGCGTCACATGGTTTGTCTCTGGGGAGGGAAAACATAGCCTCTTGCCTTCTGAGCTGTTTGGATGACACTGCATTGAATTCTTTTTCCTGTGTTGCATTTTCTAATACATGGGCAGCCAATAACGTGGGTGTGCCTGGCCATGAATTATAGATCTGTTGTTGGCACAGAGTGTGTGGATATGAACTGTGCATGCCGGGGCCAGATAAGGCCAGATTTATACCTTTAGCTGCCAGGCACAGACTCGGGGAGCCAGCTCACAAATTAAATGGAAATTGAGTTTGAGGGAGCTAATAAAACAGCAGTAGCACCCTAGTACAACACCATGTCCTCTTAGCATACAATGCATGCATGATGGGAAACATGCTAAAGGATTGCTGTGGCTCTTGATCAAAAATGCGACTCTCTTAGTAAATTCATCTATGTACAGTACACTGGAGGCTGGATGTGGTCAGAGGCAGTGGGGGAAATGCATTCTGAGTATGAAGTAAAATTCTCTTTTCAGGACTGTACAGCACATTCGGCTCCCAATATTTAAAACTTTCCAAATTATTAAAAGTTTTCTTCAAATTAAAGGCCTACAAAACTGAGAAGGGACATGGTGTTGTTACTTTCTCTAGCTGCTCTAACTAATATTGCTGCCACAGTTTCAATAGTTTAGTTTATCTGCAAAATCCCCCCAAATCTAATTCTTTTAAATGTACTATTAGATTCTAGGAGATACATAGTAGTTGACAGGTTCTCTGTGTGTAGCTTCAGACTGAAGGGATTTGTTATTTTGCAGACCTGATCAGGAATAAAAGGACGCCACAAGCTCAGGCTTTATCAGTGATTGCACTCTCTTTCCTTTTGTGTCAGATAGACCTCATCACGGTTTCTCTTTACTCCTTACTCTCCGTTTTGTATGTGACAAGGGTATTTTATAAGACCAACTGATGTCGGTACCGGCACTTCACAGCACTGAAGAAGAGCAAGATTCTGCTACAATGTGAACGTCTTTGGAACGTGTACATGTATGAGTTACTGTTTCTCGCATGGTGGTGTCACTAATCAAACGTATCTTTTTATTGACTCTATTGAGTCTATATCCTACATTTCCCGCCCTCCCCTTGTGATTTTATTACATTATGCACAGACATGTTTGATCAGTCATCGTCCTAATGATATTGTTACATATTCAAATGAGATGTCATACATCACTATAAACATGAGACATATCAAAGGCCCAACTTTCATATATTTAATGAGACAGTTATCTGATTATGTAAGAAACTCACAGAAATTGTTTAACACTCCTTTAGGCCTGGAAGCATTTTTAATATGAATACTCTATCTGGATGGATGCTTGCTCCACATAAACCCAGCCCAGCCTTCCAATTCCTGGACAGAGATCTGACGGAAGTATAGGGTGCCCCTGGAGGTCTCGGCTTGGGCATATTTGTTGCTGTTGTTGTTAATTAATTACCTCCCTGAAGTCTGACTGGGCATCCCATGCTGAAATACCACCCAACGCTGTGTGTTCCCATTTTTTTTTGCTTCACTCTGCTCTCTCTTTGCCCTCCTTTCCATGCCTGTGGATTTAAGGAGCATATTCAGCCTGGAGATGAGCTTCAGGGGGCTGGGCAATACCCGTTTTGAAGTGTCATGGATAATGTATGGCACTGTTGCTGATTAATATACATAATTTTTCTTTTTCCCTTTCAGACACCAGCTTGTGGTGTTAATGATGAAGTAAATATCATTCACAGCCCTACTTCAATATCATAAAATAGAAGAGAAATATTCAATCTAGAAGCATTAAAAACTTGAAGAGAGGTAACAGGTGTCTTGGGAATGGATGAAGGAGGAAGATATTGCTTATTTATGAATGAGAGCTTAAGTGTAGCCTAAGTTGGCTGTGGATACGGCTTCAGCTGATTTAATAGAAATAGCAACAGTAACAGCTTTTTTTTCAGGTACCAAGATAGCAGAAAATAATCAGAGATCTTCAAAGTCAATTTACCCATGAGTCAATTTTAGATAATTAAATTAAAGGTAATTCATTTTTTAAAAACATTTTACAACTCAAATGTTAATGTGCTTGACACCCTCTGAAAACATCACAGACTGACAAGGCGAATTACACAGTTTACTTTTGCTAAAACTATTGTATTAACATGCTATAAGCATGGCTGTTTATGTGCTCTTGATTCTTGCAAGAAACATATGACTTTTGGGCTGGAGCCAATTGGCCTAAATGTATCTGGTTGGCTCTGAATGGACATGAGGCAAGTCAATCAGAAGGTAGGCCTGTATTTGAAACTAAGCAAATTTAAATTTCCTGATGTTCACTTCTAAGTTTAGTAAACTTAAAGATTCAGTGTGTGGGATTTTGTGATATCTAGCGGCGAGGTTGCAGATTGCAACCCACTGAATACCCCTCAGCAGAATTCTGACAATAAACCCCTCTAAATCTGAGACACGTTTAAACAGCCATGTTAAGTTTCATATGCTGTCAAGGTATTAGCAATTTGTATGTTTTACAAAGCATGTTCCCACTTACATGTAATTTCAACATTTATGGCACTGAACGATATGGTACATTAGTTTGAGATCCACTAAATAATACGTGCATTACAAACAAATCATTGCAGTTTAAACCTATGCATCTCAACGTTGCAAGAAGTCAAAGTTGCATGAGTATGGATCTGTACTCACTGCTATTCATTCATTTAAATATTTACCGTGGTCACATCCGGAGAATATCTAAAACTAAAGGAAAGATCGATTAGTAGCCTGCTTTGCTAATTAATTCATTTCTTTCAATGTATCACTTTGCTCGTAGCAGTGAATTTAAACATGACACCACCCCTTGCTCTGACCAAGGTTGTAATTACATTAAATCAGTGTGTCTGGAATAGCAAATGGTTACAGTTGAATACACCAGGTGGGTGTTGAAAGAATGGCTTCCAGGCTTTAACGTTTGGTTGTAATGATGGTATACTGTGGGCCATCATGCTGTGCATTTTTGTTATTCATCACAATCTCTAATACAGGTAGAAGATCTGCTGCATGACCGGCCATAACGGGATGAAGAAACACTTACAGACAGTAATGCGCATCAGGCCAATGAGCCATTCATGGGCCTGGTGCCATCTCATTAGTCTTCCAATGACACCGGCAGAAGCATGCCTAACGTGCCATTGTCTGTGGCAGTTAGAGGCAGGAAGGGAGACTGCCCAGGTTGAAGTTATAGAGAAAATCCACACCAAACTCATCTGGTTTTGCCTTTTTTCTCCCTCTCCCTGCCTGTCTCTCTACTTCATATCCTTCTCTTTTCACTTGGTATATTCCCATGGGATGCAATTTATTAAAAGCTGCCTTTAAGCTCTCATTTTGCGTGACTTTTGAAACCAGAGCTCGGATTTTATTTGTCCATTACCATGGTAATAGCTGAAAGTTCAGATTGTGACTATGAACCTTTAGTCAGCCTTAAATGAGGTCCCTAATGGTCATAATTTTAAGTTAGAAATGGGTCCACTGAATAGCAATACCTATATACTCGCCTGTCACAATGTCCACCTCAGTCCTGTTTTGTTTGCCTCATTCTTCCTCTCAGTCCCTCCAGACAATCTCCTCTCATTTTCTTGTCATTGTTGCCATTCACCTCTCATCCACCAGATGCCCTCAGACTTTTCCACCTTCCCTCATCTGCCCTGCAATAGGGTACGGTCACACATAAGCGAATGCCCTCTCTCTATGCCCTAAAGAGAGGGCATCCACAGTCAGGGCCCCGAGGCTCTGCAACAATCTGCCAGAGGACATCAGGTCAGCTGTCAGTGATCTCTTAAATTTGTATCTCTTTTAAGTTCTGTTTTTAACCTGTTTTAAAATGTTTTTGATTTTACGATTATTTGTTTGTTTTGCTGCCTTTGTGAAGCACTTTGTAACGTTGATTTTGAAAAGTGCTCAATAAATATAGATTATAATAATTATTATTAGAAACAAATGATCATCGCCTGCCGAGCTACTATGTGGGCAGTGCAGGATGTGAGACACATGGAAGTCAGTGTGCTGGTTGGTTGTCCGTTTGAGGGGTCGACCACATACACATCTTTGCTGTTGGCTGTGGCTGCAACTTTGCTGATACTTTTTCACTAAAGTTGAACTCCGGGGTGCAATTGTGCTTCACCATCGGAAGCAAATGTTTTTTTCACCTTATCGCTTGCATAAAATGGAAGTGAACAGGAATATTCGCCAATGTTCATCGCGTATGTGTGACTGGGCCCATAACCCCTTTTCCTCTAGTCCTGGTCACCTGACCTTCCTTGCCTAATTGTTCCAAGTTTTTGTCATCAGCCCTGCTGTTGAAGGACTGTTCCCAAACTGTTTCCCATTTCCCCCAATCAGCCCAGTAGTACTTCATTGGTTTTATTGGTTCATTTCAACCAATATTCAGTTTGCCCCATAGCAGTTTATTTTTGCATTATATTATTGTTTACCTGGGCCTGTGTGTACCAGCCTTCCCATTACCTGTCAACGTGCTTGCTCGTCTGCCTACTAGTACCTTGCTGGTAGAGTTGGCAGAGTTCTACAGGTGGAAGTTCCACACTAGCTCCATTCCACCTCCTGTTTCTCCTGAGCCTGCCACTCCAGCCTCCTCTTCTATGGCGGGCCAAATGACTCAATAGCCTGCTCAAGATATACACCACATATCAATTTGCCCTGTGCGTTCTAGACATGGTGTGCCAACCAGAAGAAATCGTGCACTGTCCAACTGTATCCATGTTGGGTTGCAACAAAATATGACAACTGACCTCACCTGTGTCAAAAAGCTAAATGGACTGTGTGTTGTATTATTCTTTCTACTTCTCTGTTAATTACATACTGCGTCACACACAGGTTCAGAAGTTCTCCAGTGGTACTTAAACACATACTGTATAATAGCCTGTAAGGTAGTGACCTTGTAAGACTCTCGTTTTATGTTTTGTGCCACTCCAATGCAGGTCCATCACAATCATAAATAATGTGGCCTTTGTAAACTGGCTGCCCTTGCACCTGCAGAATAATAGCAATAAGCCTAACCTGAGGTCAAAACCCATGGACTGCTTCTTCAACCCTTTCACCCTGTTGTGTACTGCAGTCATAGCATTTGTGTTCATTCTCAAGCCAAAAGCATACTGTCAACTCGCTCTCACCAAAAACACGTAAGAGTTCATTCAGACTACAAGCACTTCAATGATGGTATTCTGAGAGATGAGGGCTTTGAATTTATTCATAATACAGAAATGCATTACGTATGAAATGACCTTATTGCTAGGTTCAAAGGCAGGGCAGTTTGAGGGTGATTTAAAGGCAGGGTTGTGATTGGCTGAAGTGGGTAATAATGCACATGGTCAGTGATTGACATGGGGTCATCCATGGATACAAGGTGAGTGGGAGGGTCAGCATAATGACGAATGAACCCTGACATCGCTAGTTGGTACAAATCTGCTCCTTTTCTCTTTCTACAGCCATGGGTCTGTTGGATAATGTGCTGCAGCATTATGTTAACTGTAGTGTCAGTGAGGAAGGCAAGGGTGTGGGAGGAAAATGGATGTGGGTCATTTAAGCTTTCATGAGACAGAATATGAGTGACTTGTTGCTAGCTGTGCAAGCTTTAACCAGAAGTTTTCAGCCATGAGATAACGATTTTGATAAAAGCCTTTCTGTGGGAGGATGATAACAGCACGAAGGCAATTAATTTGAACCTAGCATTCAATTTTGTCTGTGTATCGAGTGAAATAATTTCACTGATAATGATGTGAACATCCTCACCTTTTTAAAAACTTTTTTTTTTCTGTCCCATTTTCTTTTAGCCTTCAGTTTGAAGAGATGACAGACTGAACAAACACTTTTTTTTATACATTGTGCTATATGTTTCCAAGCCTGTTTCTGTAGCCACTGTGATGTAGAGAGTGTCGGGTTCTGACTGAAGGGAAAAAAAGAGTGAAAAAAAAAAATACACACAATAAAACTGTAACAACTGATGAGTGATAGAGCAAGTCTGTGTGGTGGCCTTCTACTGCACGAAATGTTCACTAAAACTTGAGTTATGTGCTCATTCTCACATTAATTAAATAATCTCTTTACAGACAAGACTTCTGAGCACATTTCAATTACCAACCTGACAACTGAAGGCATTTTCCACTCCAAAATACAGTACATGGAATTGATAATTAACTCTCAACCAAGGCTGCTTTTCCCCCATGTTATGCAACAAACCGAAAGAAGTCAGGTTTTATGAAATATTTCACAATTTGTATGTGGGTGGTAAAGCAGATCTGATCAACCAAAAAGATCACAATTCCAACCTAAAACAGTCTCTACGGCAGCCCACAAGCCACTGACTCATCCCATGTGGGATGGACTAAATAGTGGGGTACATCAGAAGAGGTAAGCAACTGCTCCTTAAAGCATTAACTGTTGAACAGTATTTCATAAATGTTCGCTTCAACCTTCAGCGTTATCATGCTGGAACATATTTGTATGAACACACGCACACGCTTACACGCACCAAATGCCAATGCAAAGAAGAAAACAACAAGGGATTTTAATTGGAAAGCCTTAGTTAAATGTTCACAGTGTTGCATCAGTCTTGAGCTGATCATTTTTATGTGTCCAGGGCTGCAGAGTTGTCGACTGTAGATACATGATAAAGCCCACAGTTGTGTGTGAGTGTGTGCCAGAATGTATCTTTATTTAATAAAGTGTGATAGGTAGAGATTGATAACAGAGGGACATAGCTGGGCAATTAATATCCTGATTGAGTGGCTATAGGAGAGTGGTATCAGAGAGCTGTTATTGCTGCAGCTTCCAGCTGGCTCCAGCGTTTAGGGGAAATAAATGACTTCAGTGATTAACATCACATTGATGCTCCTTTCTCAGTGAACAGAATGAATTGTTAGTCTTTGCACTTTGTGGTAAAAGGAATATCCAAATTTTCTTTGTGCCACAGATCAGTGCAGGTTAAAACCTGCACCACTAATGCGCTTACTCTAACTGATGATTAAAAAAGAGAGAGATAAAGTAGATAATGAACTGAATGCCTGAACTATATTGTTGATTTATCAAATACTTCATTTGAATAGCACCAAAGTTACAGACACAGTATTGCACCTGCCTCTGCTGTAGGTAATTCTGGGTGGAAAACAAAGTGCAATAAACTTGTGTCAGATAAGAATCAAAGGTCACGGTTTATAAAGGTTGAAAAACACCCATTATAGTATAAAAATAAAAACTACTTGTAACATGCAAGAAGGGACTTTTTTTCTTCTTCAGATGCACTTTCTTATTTTATCTGATTTTGTTTTGTGTTATCAATAGACTAGTCAAGAGGATTTGCTATCCACTGCCAAGAATTTGTTGATTTTTGAACTCTCTTCTGTGACAGATAACAAGCCAAGTGGTGTTGTAAATGCATATTTCACTGAGTACTTACATCAAGCTTTTATCACATTAGCATACTGTTTTGCTTGCTAATTTTATCATTAATCCTTAAGGTTAACGTTTAATGTTCTGTTAAGTTGTTATCTTTTTGTTCACTGTCCCTTTTGTCTATGTTAAATAGGTATTGTCTGATAGCAAAGACACACTAGCAGTAATAGAATAACCAAATTTCACACACATAGTTGGAATGACCCAGCAGTGTGACAACTTCGGTCATGCTTCACTGTGCCACCATCAAGTCAACTATTCAGGAGCATCTTTTTTTCTTTTTTTTTCCATCTTTCAAATAGAAAAGGAGGACAAGTCACTTAGCTGGGTATGTTCATGCAACCAAACTTCAAATGGTTTCCCTGACAACATTTACTTGTGCTTTCAGAAGTTATTTATCACACGGACGAAATTATATCAGTTTCTGAAATGGCAAATGGCAGGCACCAATTCCCCATGTAGCTGAAATTCACAAAAAAATTCTCTTCTTGTGTTGTAGACTAGAACGCTTTAAATAAGCTGAATTAGCTTATATTATCACTGTCAAATCTTTTGCCCCTTTGTTGCCCATTATTGTTTTGCAGGTGTGATTTCTGACAGTATCCTTTGAGGTTTCTAGTAAAAGCCAGGACATAACTGGCATCCTAGGGCGCAGTTTGCTTTTGAAATACCATTATATCTGTCAGTCGCAGCCAAATTCTTTATTTCTTTTGCACCATCTCATTCTACACGGTGAAGAGAAAAGGTAAAAGACACCAGATGCAGTTTTATCTCCTCTTCCTTCCAGTATTATACTTGATGTGACATTCACCTGAGGAAAACATACCTTTCATTTATGCATCTTCAAGGACATCTTGGTTTATATAATGAATAACCAACTGAATGGTGTATACACCCACTACTGTGTGTGAGGTTCAGGTATTATTTACTGACTTCAAAGTGTTTTAAAAACACACAAAGTGCGGCATGAAACAGGTCTGCACAGAATTTCAGTAATCACACACACAAACACAGCCTCCCACCAGCGTGCTTCCATTAACTTGTCTACCCTCTGCTTTTGACATGACAAATGATGGGCAATAGGTTACAGAAAGAAATAGAGAGAGAGAGAGAGAGAGAGAGAGAGCAAAAACAAGGATCCAACTCTAATACCTTGCAGCACAGAGCGTTAAGCACAGAAGTTAAGGTCAGCCAATGTTTGTGTGGTTGCAATAGATTAAAGTCAAAAACCTCATAACTCATTCCTGTCAGACTCACATACGGTGCCTGTTTTGAGGAAGGAAAGATGAAGCAAGTGTATTCCCATGATGTCACAGTGTGAGGCACCATGTTAAGACAGCTCTATGTTTGAAAAATGTTTGTTTGGTGTTCAATTATACTACAAATCTTTTATTCACTTAAATTAATTAACAGCAACAGAATGTATTAATCTGATGCAATAATGCAGAAAGGGAGATCGTTGTTGGGGCATGGATGTTCCACACTTACCACAGTTGGATGGTGGGTGGGCGAGGCTTTGCATGGCATACCAGCTACCAGTGACTATAATTCTCTGAACTGTATAATGCTCACAGGTTCTCAGGGTAACATGATGTTGTGTCATACATCTTGATTGGCGTCGTCCATAGTGTTTGATGGGCGATCGTCTCTCAGGTACACTGTACTGATGACACCCGATTTTTTTTTTTCTATTCCTAAGAAATACTTGTGGCTACGTTCTCAAACCCAGGCAAAGCCAGAAAGGTTCAATGTACAATATTTAAATTTTGGTTTAAAGCATTCAACAATCACGGAAATAACAAAGTATCAACAGAATGTGAAGAAATAACAGTTTTGACATTATGTCGATGATGTCTTTGTATATTGAGATAGCTATTGAAGTTACCTTTAAAAGCTAGCCTCGGCCCATCCTTTCTTGTAACACCACTTTGTACCTCAAGAGGTGAAAGTCTAATAGTCCCCCGTAGTTTCAGCTGCGAGATATTTGCGAGCGACGAGTGTGCTACCTTTCACAAGCTCTCTTAGCATTTTTAAATCTCAGAAAAATACACCCGTGCACCCTCTGGATTGAAATTTCTCTGTTTTACCAAACTAATACTATCTCAATTGCCCTGTACCTCATTGTAAAACTTCATTCAAACTCAACAGAAACAAAATTTAAAAAATCTCAACATTTTTTTTTCTTTAACAAAACTCACCAACTCTAAGATATAAAAATATTCTGGCCCTACACACTGCTTGTCCACGCAAGTGATGAATGAGCTCCTTAACGCTCCTCTCCCGCTTCACTACTGATCACTCACACTTTCAGAGGCTGTGTTCAGTCCCAGTGAGCTGTGTTCATTGAGAGGCTGCTGAGACTGGTTCTGGTGCCCATTCCGACCCCACTCCATGCCAGTATCAATTGCTAGGTCCCGTCTCGGGCCTGAAAATCTCCTTCTCAAGGTGGTCCAAAGCTCCTGTGCTAGAGGTGTAAACACCACCAAAGCTAACACGGTGCTCAGAGCTTCCAGTCCAGACTGCTAGTAGCACACCTAGCTGCACGACTACCTGAAGCCACCATCTAACAACAGCTAAAGTTTGCAGTATTTAGTGGTTGCTCTGGTGATATGTTGCCACCTTTGTTTGAAGTATGAAATTGACAGATGGCCATTTCTTACATTATGCAACTTTAATCATACACCAGTGTTGTTTATAAAACAGTGTTTCTAAAGCATCAAGCAGTATATCGATTTGAGTTTAAGAAAAACTGTACAGCGTATGAATGGCTGCAGTATATTGGCAATCTCTGAGTATGTCTTCTGTGAAGTATTCCACTATCTATTGCTGCTGCAGTAATTTCTGCTTCTCTTCTTCACAACAAAGGGACTGCTGATGGAAATAGAACAATTTCATGATATTAATATTGCAAGTAGATGTGACATGGACTATTATTACAGTTTTTTGGGACATGTTTTACAACTTGTTTTTCACATAGTTTTTCACCTGCTTGTGGTAATTTGTTACAGCATTAAAGATGAGAATGACTTTTAATTCACTTTCTTCGTGAATACTGTCACCATGTGCCGTCTGTTGTAAGGTTTGCATCAGCGTATGTGTCAGTAATGAAGTTGATGTTATAACTGACTGTAACTATAAAGATATGATTCAGGCTGTTAAAAATATACCGTACATATATATTTTCCAAGAATCCCCACCAAATGTCTTAGACACCATTAAGTATTAGGAAGAAATAAAGAAAATATACAAATAGGCACCCATGTACACACACACACATACATTATTTTTTTTGTAATTTGGGAAGACATTTCATTTACTAACATTCACAATGAGGAGAGATCGATTGGAAGTGTGTAACAGTATTGAGGTGAGTAACAGAGAAAGGCTTTGGAGATAAGACCCATTAAGTAAGCTTCTTCATTAATCATAGACCCATGTAAAGATAAGAGGCTCCCCTGGAGTTGTACAGGTGCTGAAGTAAAGCCAGCAGGTGGTTGATGGAAAACCGGTTAATGGCTTAGTTAATTGAACAACATTCAAAACTGTCTGGCGCGAGGAACATCGTGAGAATTCTGAATATCGGGACTTTGACAGTGAGGGAGAGTGGAATTGGAGGAGAAGATGAATAAAGGCAACATATGTGAGAAAAGATCTTAAACTTTTGCCAAAGCTTCACTGATAAGTTGGTGACCTTGTTAAGGAATTTGAGGCATTGTAGTCAATTGCCTGCAGCTCTTCATCTAACAGCCTCCAGTAGCTGCTACTTCTTGTTCCATAACTTCCTTGCAAAAATTTTTAATTGCTCTGCTGAGAAAAATGTAGGAAAAAAAAAATCTTTGTCTTTCTTTTTTATATGCATCGTTGATGAACAATTACAATCAGCAGTATGAGGGTTAAGAAACACATTGCGTTTCCCAAAAAAAAGCCATCCTGCATTTTGCCAGTTGAATGCTTTGAAGCAGGACGTTCATGTTGCTTTAGCAGTAAATGAATTATGCTTTGATATGATGTAGAGAGAGTGGACTTTAACAGTGAAGCTGGTATCAATGAGAAAACGTTTTTGCTGGATTATGCATCGTTTTTCCTTTAGGTAGGCAATCTGACTCCAGCAAATGGCGCCACCACCAATAAAAACGTACTTACTCAAATACACTCAATGGAGAAGAATAATGTTGCCCTTATTTAGTATGAAAAATAGGGGTTGATTCATGAAAATTCAAGTTGCAATTTTGAAATTGAATAGTTTATCTTTGTCCCTGCAAGGTGACAAGACAAGTAGCCCACACATATTAGTCTTGTGAGATATTGTGACTGTGGAGCTGAAAACAGAAATGTGAGTTGGGTTGTTAGAATAAACTGCACAGTAAGACCTCCATCTATAGTACTGATGCATTGGATTGCTCTCAGGTGCAGTTGTTCCTTTCTCCCTACTTCCATCCAACTTTTTTTTTCTTTTTTTTTTTTTGGCTGTGTGACCTTTTGTTTATTCAGCTTTTTCATAGTTGCTGCTATATTTTTAAAGAAGCAAGTGTGTGCCAATGCTAAATCCTCTCTTTAATGGCTGTTGCTGCTGCTGCTTCTCACTTACCTTAAACTTGGGAGTAAATATTGACTTGAAATCAAAGTTGGCAGGAAGCTGTTGCATCCCCGATTCATTTGGCTGTTAAAACTGTTTTATCCAGGCCAGGGAGGACAAATACAAGTATATGGCAAACGGCCAGCTATGGTCGGATAGATATGCAGTACACGCCACCCACTAAACCTTGAAATGAATGGTATATGGCTATTTTGCCAAGCTCAGATCTGCAATTCATAATCAACAATGATAGGGAAACAATCAGAGCAATCCAATAGTTTTTGTATTAAGTCTTTTTCATCAAAGTTCAAAGATGCTTCAACAGGATGCTGTATCCATCAAAAGTAATTACAGGCTATTTATTTTAATGCACCTGAAGGTCATTATACTGTACATCGAGGTGACAAACATCTGGACAGGGGGAAGTGAATGTTAATGGGACATACAGTCAAGGATTTTAGGGAGAAAGTTAGATGTCAGGCGAAGTGTTGCATCTTTTTGATGGGACATGTCAAGCCAGGACTGTTTGAGTTATGAGCTATTAAAAATATGTAGATGTGACAGGGATCCTCGTGAGGCAGGCTGAAGTGAATTCTCTGTTGGATTGCTTAGCCAGATCCATAAATAAATGAACACATCAGTGAATGAGTGAAGGGAATATCAGAAGAGACATGCTTCATGGTCTTAGGATGAAAAACAACCTCAAACAGTAGTATTTCTCTGGGCCGCAGCCAATGTTCCTCCTCTGATTGTTTTGCACAAGACGTCCCTCATTGCACAATGTCAACTTGGACAAAATCAACTTGACAGTAGTCTTGTCCACTGGAATGTCTTGATGTCATGGTGATAAGTAGCCAATGAGACAGCTTCTCCTCTGTGTGCATGTGTGACCTCACTAACAATGAACTTGGAGTTTTCAGCCCAAAGGATTGATGAACTTCAAAGTTAACTTCCTAATACTGAATAATTAAAGTGAACTCTATGGGGAAAGTGCATACACATACATGCATACATAGAATACATACATCTTTTTTTTTTTTTGCTGAAAGTTAAAGCCAGAAGATTGATACCACACTCATATTGTTTGTTAAAAATGAAGCTACAGCTTGGTCATGATTAGATTAGCCTACCTAACAGTGACTTCTGCGGGTCAAGAAACAGTGCTGCATCTCCTTTGAAGACCATAACATGTCTAGAGTATTTAAACTTAGATTTTTTGCACGGATTAAACAAATGAGCTATAATACATTAATTAGTGAGTTTTTGATTTGCTAATTGATTTTTGAACCCTCAGACAGAGCCAGGCTAACTGCTTCCCCCTAGTTTCCAGTATTTAAGCTATAAGCTTAACGAGCAGTTTCCTGGCTGTAGCCTCGTATTTATCAGGATATGAGATTAATGTCATTCTTAACTGGGCATGAAGTGATTACATGTTTTCCCCCAAATTTTGAACTTTACTCTTAAGTGTCCCACTAATAGTAGAATTAATCATTTTTTTAAAAAGCTCAGAATCTGCACAGGACTGTAGTGATTGAGAATAATGTTGGACAACAGTAATAGATGAGAAGGTCTTTATATACATATACTGTAAATACTTTAGAATTTGGCATACTTTACTAAAGAGTTGACAGAATATGTTACCTATATATTTGCTTTGCATTAATTGAAACATTATAATGTAAAACAAACAGAGACAACTAGGTGATGATGTACATATAGACGAATGTTATTTTAGGTGTCATAAAATGACATTTGGCAAGAAATGGTTATCTAGAGATATAACAGATTTACAAAACACACAATCCCACACACCAAACTCAAACATCCATTTACAGTGATCAATAAATAGCCATGGATACCTGCTTCTGTCAATGCCTGACCTGATTACCTGATTTTGCTTCCCGATGTGGGAAAAGATAACCAAGCAGACAATCAGTATGGCTCTCAGCAGGTACTTATACATGTTTTAAGTGCTGCAGTTGTCTGTTTAAATTGGCCGTCATTAATTCATGCTTATGCATCTTTAACAGCAATTTGTATCAGCCACAACATTAAAACCATTGACAGATGAAGTGAATGACATTGATCTTGGCTACAGTACAATGTTCTTTGACCCATAAAGTAGTGCTTTAGTAGGGTAGTGCTTGATCTGCAATTGTATTCGGGCAGGTGGTTTGTGTCAATTGGATCCAGGATCCAGAGTTTCCCAGCAGAATATTGCACTGTAGCGAGATGATCAATGTTATTCATTTTAACTGTCAGTGGTTTTAATGTTGTGGCTGATCAGTGTAAATTCTATTGTGGGTCTTTGATTTGTTTGGTAAATTGAATCAATCCCGATTGCAACAATATACAAAATAATTGTTCTCTGTTGTTGACTTTAGTGACGTACTGCAAATAGCTGTTTTTAGAATGTATGTTATTTTCATGTAAGATGAAAACTAGTAAATGATCCCAATCTATCATGTTTATGTATTCAAGTCACAGCTATTGGACCTTCTTTTATACTGATAGCCTGTCTTATGTAGCTTTTCAACAAAATGCAACAACCTACAAGTAGAAACAGGTTATTGCATTAACTGGAAGCACTTTTACGGCAGTGTCTCATTTTCAAAGAGATGCCAATATAATTTTTTACTCCACATTAATAGACTTTGACAAGCACCTACCTTAGCTTTCATCTGGTGAGCTCCACCAAATATGTGTGTGCGGAAGTCAAAAAGATTACTTGCTAAAAAGAAAGGAGTTTTGGCTTCAAAGTGAATTTACTTAAGCATTTTTATGAGAAGTTTAAATCTGCTTTTCACTCCATTCAAAAGAAAGCTGAACCAGTGGTTATAATGAACAATAAGCTAAAGCTATTACCAGTCGAAGCTGACAGAACAAAAGTGGGCATAATTGGAGCTCAAGTATGTTGCAGTATGCTCAAGTATGCACAATTAAGCTATCCTCAGATCTCTGTGTGACTGTCAGAGTGTATGTGTGAGCAGTCAGAGGTATCTGGTGCTTGCACACTCACGATACTTCTTTTTTTCTTTTTAACTGCTTCATGGCGCTTTCAGCTCACTCACTCAAAAAAATAAGAAATATCAGTTGATAATATTGACGAGCCCTAACACATTCACAAGTCAGGCGTTGTTTTTTACTCTGCTTCACTCCATCATTAGGAGGGCTATTCCCTGATACAACTGCAGTAATTTGAAAATACTGTATTTCTCAGGCCCATGCAGTTAGTCTTCTCCTTTGAAGCTGGGATATTGATAAGCCTCCCAGTGCGCTGTGATAAGATCCTCTCTTTAGCCCTGATTAGAATTTGACTTTCTTTAATTAACATATTGCACACATCAACAGCATCTTCCCCAAAAAGCACTGGCTGAAAAGCTACTTTTGGAGTCTCTCCTGCACTCAGTGTACAGAATTACTATAATATTTTTTTCTGTTGTCTTTCCTACTATCTATCAAATGACCACTTGTTTGCTTCAGGCTAATGAGAAAAGCCCTTTTGTTACACACCAATAACACATTTCTCTCTTATACTCCGCATCTTTGCCCTCTGTTTTGATATGGATGACAAATAGAGTTTTGACGAAACAAAAAGTGTCTCTCTGGCCCAATCTCTCCAGAGCACTGTGCAGCACAAATCAGTTTGAACAAGCCTTAGGACAAGAGTTCTCCAAGTTGCACAGTGCTTCATAATCTCATTCACTTTTCCTAGACAGTGCCGATGGCTTTTGCTCTGTTCAAATAAAATCTAGTTTCTCTGAGACAGCAGAACTTACTCCATCTCCCCAATTCTGTCCCACTGAGACAAGAGCAAGGAGTGAAACTGCTGCTAAACAACAAACTCAATAAATGATTAAGGGTGTAAGTTCTTGGATGTGGTATTACAACTAGGCCTCTCGTGCCCGTGAGCTGGCCTTGTCATTGGACATTTTTCGTGGAGTTGACAGCATTCGCTTTAGCATTAAAGCCCCCATTGCGATTCTCGTCTCTTTTCTTTTTTTTCTGTACTGACTGGCTGTGGGGTGGCTGCCAAGCTGAGTGGAATTGGTCAATAGAACTGTGCACTCGAGGAAATTCATGTCCAAATTGGGATGTTGAGAGGTGTACAGTCAGAGTCAAATAAAATCAAGTCATCGGGAAAAGGTGCATTTCTTTCTCACACTTTTAAGACAGAATGTTATTTACCATCAAATTTGTGATGATTTAGTCTCGCACAAAACATATGTAGAACCATATTTACAGCTACAGCATTTTCGAAAATTCTATATATTCAACATTTAATTACATCAATATAAAAAATTCAAGATAGCAATTAAAAGTAATTAGTGTAAAACATAATTTTAGTGGACAATAACACTCTTTGTATTTTCTACATTTCTTGTTGTCTGAAAAGTTACATTTATATTATATATTAGCTTAAGACAACCAATGGCCACTCAATACAAATGACAATTATTGGCTGGACCGCAGAGGGCCAGCCCTAAGGGTCGCCCTGATGCTGAGTAAGTGAGTAAGTAAGTAAGTAAGTGATGAAGTTGCTGGATTGGTCAGTCGAGTGGCTAAGTCATCAGGGGGCATTGCTCTCGCCTTGCACAGCATCAATGGCGTGTGTGTGTCTGAGTTCAGCGACTCTGAGCTAGAGTGTGGATACCCGACCCGAGCCCGACGGGACCTAGCGAAAACCATGTAGGAAAGTCGACGGTATGGAGGCATTTCTATTTAGTCGTCAATGCGGATGATAACGGAGCAGTTGGTTTTGTGAAGT
>JBBPCS010000480.1:11223705-11259200 GCA_037974645.1 Hollardia meadi | reverse complement strand
ATCGTGATACTAAACTGGGTATTGGTATCAAAGTCTAAATTTTGGTGTCCTGACAACATTACTGTTAAGTATAATGGTGGTCCAGCCATATACTAGGTTTCACCTAGTCTTGTCTTACCAGTTGCTGTGATCGACTACTCCTCCACTAGAGTCTGGACAATGTTGTTAACATTCCTCGTGAGCTGAGCATGCTCATAGGAAATACAAAAGGGTGAGATTTCTACAGAAACAGTTTTACCCCCTTTTGAAAAACTGGAAGTTTATATTTAATTCCACAAAAGGTGGCAGTTCAATTCAGTTTGACTCACTTCCTTGCTTTGTCCAAGTGGTTAGGGTCTATACAGCTGCATTTATACAGCACGTTCCTCTGAAAGAACGTTTAAATAATTACTAAATTAAAGGGAGAGGACTCATCCAGCCAAGGGGATTTGATCCGGAAGTGCTCAGTGACAGAGTTCTAAACGGTGATGGCATTGGTCTCAGGTGCTTGGCTAAATCCAAATAATGCTGACCCTAAACAACAAATTGTAAAGACAACTGTCACTTTGATGCAAGTGTGGCATTTAAAAAAAAAAAAACGCTGGTGGTAGGTGCTTTGTCTATAAGAGGGATCCCAGGTATTCAATGGAAGAAGAAAGACAATGGAGAAGGAAAGAGGAAGAATTAAAGGAAAAGAGCTACAGTTCAGTCCTATAGTTTCGATGAGCCTCAGTTTCCCTAACTGGGGGTGGGTGCATCCATTAACGAGGCAGAGACAGACATGGGAAAATACCTCTTCTCTTCTCAACCACATATAAAATGAATGAAACTAATATAACAGGTACACTTAGATCTACGCTCATTATGGGAATCATCCCCTCACTCTCATCTGAGTTTCGGGATGGTAATACTCTACAGCAGCATTAATCTAGCCAGCAGGCTAATGATTAGGACTTTCCTTTGAGTTGCCTGCTAGGATCAGAGATTCGGCACATACCTGCTCACTACACTGGTGCCGAGATCAAGGATTAGGAGCACTGATTTATACATTCAAGTTCAGATGAGAACTTGAAGAAGCTTAAAGAAAGAATTGCATCTGATTGTCAAAGTCAAAGCTTAACACAGTTACACTGGCAGCAGCTTTAGTGACCAAAACACATCCAGGCCCGTGGTGCGCATGAGCATATTTAAAGCTGTTGACAAAAACACAAAAATAAACACTAAAGGTGCCAATATAGGCCTATTCCATCACAAACGCTTGTCCGGTTGCATATTAGCTTTTGAGCCACCTCGGCTGAATCCGTTTCTGTGACTTTCCTGTAATGGACAACTAGACATTCATGCCCACTTCCTGCTGGCCAGCTGTGCGGAGGTGAGAAAGGAGCCTGAATTTGAACTTCTCTCTTAGTCACTTTTCACATGAACAAATGAGTTGGGCAGTCATTCCCGTATTTCAACAATACAGCATCTCCCCCCTCTCTATAAAGTATACATTTTCACTCCACCTTGTGGTATAACTGTTAGGGACAGCTATAAATACTGTGATTTCGGACAAGGTTAGACGGCATGTCACATGAACAAAACCCGGCCTTAATGTGCATTTGCAGTGGGGTGCTTGGCCAGTACCATGATACCTAATTTATTCCATGCACCATGGTAAAACTTAAAATGCCATCAAATATCATATCAGCCTGATTGCTGGCGTTTGAAAATCCATCCATCTGTGTCATATTTAATGGATTATATAACATAAATAAATTGATGGTTAAATCTTGAGCAACCTCCTACTCCTGGATTGATTCATGTGTTTCCTTAAACTGAATTCCCAAGTTATTGGCAAAAAACCTTGCTACCTCTCCTGATCCCTTTTATCTCCTATCCCTCGGTGGAGACAGACTTCATTCAAGTCAGATTCTCAGCTAGATGACCATAAAAAAATTTTTTTTAAAAACGTGTTCAGAAGTGTTCAAATAATCATGAGCAGCCCCCTGGAGTGCACTAAACATCAGAGGCACGAGTAAGAGATCATGTATGGGAGCATGGGAGAGAGCAACCCCTCTTCAGGAGTGGCAACAACAGTGCAAGCTTGGTCATCAGTGGGGAATTTCCCGCCTTATTTATTTATTATAATCTCCAGGAAAACAGAGCTGGCGAAAGGAGATTTTTTTTCAGATGAGATCAATCGCTGTGGGAGGCTTCTGCAGTGCATTCAGTAAAAAATTAATTCACACGATGTGTCTCACCATCCAGGTGTGTCAATCAGATAGACACTGATTTAAGTGAGATGTCAGTTCATCTGCTTGGTATTCATGTAGTCCCTCCTCCAGACAGTATGTTATCTGATTGCCAAACATCACTCAAACGTGAAAGCCGCCAGCATATTCTACACCATACTTTGGTACATGATTGCTATACATTCCAGCTAGCATTATTTACTCCGACTGATTTTTCTAGTTATTACCATTTCCAGTTTGCACTGACTGTTGTGATGACTGCTGCACAGGGCTCCTTTCGCTCATCCTGGCTAAGAGACAGCAATCTGTAATCTTTTGTTCAATCATCTGGGAGAGATTGGGCAGAGAAAAGAAAGGCGACTAAAAACGAAAACATAAACAAAGTGAGAGAATGTATGAGCTGGGTGTGTGGGAGTGCCTGTGAGTGTGTGCAGAGAGACAGAAGGTGCTGATGAGCATCACAGTATGCTGCGAATAGCCCTTAGAGGAACACTGCAAAGCCCAACAGGGTTTATACCCCCTCCACAAAAAAACCTGCCTTGAGTATTAAACCCCATTATTATATCACACAATTCATCTCCATGTGTCTACCTGTTTCATATTTCTCCTCCTCTGCTCTTTTTTATTCATTCAATTCCACAAAGTACAGCTAGTTCCTGTTAAGCCTCTCGGACACAGCGGGAGATCATCACAGCAATGGGCAGATGCACATGAGCATTATCTTGATGCATTGTTTTATAAGGTGGCTGTTTTTAAATCTGGATGTTCTGTCTTTTCTGCTTTTGAGGTGATATCTGTGGGGGGTTATGTTAATTAAAATTCTGCAAGAATGCACCCAGTGGTAGCACAGCAACTGTGCTAATGTGCTACAAAAGTCCAACCAGCTATCCGCAAAAAATATACAGACTGCAAATACACAACCAGCAGCCCAAAGAGATATTCAAGGTCTTCACTGAGACTCTGAACATTGTGATTGTAGTTGAGAAGAATCACAGGCCTTAATGTCCGGTTTATACTGTAACCACAGTTTTACGCGGTTGTATGTGGTTGTTGTACCTCTCAACAGATTTGTATGTTGCCTCCATGTAGTTATGTGCCCTATCATCAACAAGACATCTGCTGTCAAGAGAGTCCGCTGCAGTTGCAGTAATCAGTGTGCTTCCTTTTCCACCTCTCTCTGGGCAACTCCGATAAGGAGAAGGAAAAATGTGGTGTCATATTTATTCATGACCGGCTTTTCAATTCTACATTCATCCGTCCTCCACTGATACTCTGCATGTTGCATGTACAGTCCACTCTGCAACCGCCTTGCAAGATGTATTAATATTGAAAGGCTTTCTTGTTATTCTATCATTATTATTATTTTTTTGCTTTGGTCCACATGACCAGAGACAACAGTGATCGAATAACCTGCGGGGGTTTTTTTGTCTGTTTTTTTAAACCTGTGTAATAAAGTAAATGAGGGTCCCCTCTGTGGGCAATCATTTTGTCATTATCGCAGAAGAGAATGAAAGAAGAAATGAGAAATGCACAAAACTGGACAGAATATGAACAGAAAATAGAAAAGAATAAAAAAAGATGACAGGAAATTATAAATAAAGCGAATAAAAGGAGAGAGCAAAGGAAAATAGAAGTGTTATAGTTCTAATTTAATTATATATATATATATATATATATATAGGCATATATTGTGCCAGCTGGGCAAGTCTCAATAACATTGCAAGCAGGAGGTAATTTGGTGGGTCAATATTCAATAGGCAATATGTAATTACTGTTTTTCTTATTTTAAAATGAAATCAGTAGAAACTCATATAACCAATAAGGAAAGATCCGAGGTGTAAGCCTACCATGTTGTACTCTAATATCTAAACTGAGGTTAGGCCAGTGCAACGCATAGACATTCCAGTCAATCCTTGAAATGCCCACTTGATGATTTGTCCTTTGCTGGTGGTCACTTACATTCCAGGGGGTCTATTTATTACATCCTAGACATTTGCAAAGAGGTTGGAGTGTGTGTCAGCAGCGCTTGAATAATGTAATACAAAACTGCTGTGCTTTGTTGCCCGCTAAAGTGCTGCACTCAGAATGATTAGTGTAACACACTGAAACACAACTACTTATTTCTACCGTGATTATACTGCACAAGATAAACAACTTAATCTGCATCTCTGGTACAAATTTTTGTATTTAAGGTAGGAACTGTGACTAATTTATGATAATATTAGGGAAGGTGTTGAAGAGCATGGACCTAAAAGTAACTATGCATGTGAGTCTCTTCCATTAAGCTCTGCGTACCATACGTAGTTTGTTTACAGAACAGCCTCGTCCACACTAGTCTGTGGTTAACACAAGCTTACAGTGATAGAAGTCTGTCTGCGCTATCAAAATAACTTTGGACCCAGATGGTGTTGATGTGACAGCATTGAGTTGCCTGCTTTTGTCTCGTGTTGACTCATAACCCTGCGTTCCATTACCCATACTACCATACTATTTAGTATGCCCCAATACATAGTATCTCAAATGTAGTATGCCAAAAAATACCAGGATGTCATACTGCATCCGGTTGCATTTTGCCGTATGCAAACCAGCATGCTTTTCTGGCTGTTGTGACCCACAATCCAGAGGAAGTTACATCACGTCGACTGAGGGAGCACAAACAGATAACAGATCATTGACAAGATGACAGCACATTTAAATAAGTACTACATTTTTTGTGTGATTCATGTGTATAATTATTACATTAATATACCCACTATATACAGTACAGACTGCACCGGATGTATGAGCAAGATGTTATGATGAAGTAGTAAGTCCCAATTGTATACAACCTGCGTGCAACAGCATGTACTTTGTAAGAGCAGCTGCAGTGCATACTAAAAGAAAAAAGAAAAAGTATGTGATTTGGAACCGGCCATAGTTTTTCCTGCCTGCTGTCTTGTTTTTTCTGCCTATTTGTGATTCTTGCAAGCGCAGACAATCAGATTTCCTCACACAGAAACAGACAAATGTGACAACATGTTTTCACTCTTCTGTTTGATAAATATCCACTTTCTAAGCGCCAAGACTGTTTCTTTAGACTTACCTCACTTGTTTCCTTAACGGTTTACTCCTGAAAAGGTCGAGTTGTAGGAGGGGGAGGAAGCAGTTTTCGGCATTTTGCGACAATTCCGTCAGTCGATAATGGCCATGCAATTCCTCCTCCGACCACTTGCTGTCTCTCTTTCCCCCTCCATTTTAAAACATTCTCATGTGAATGATATTGCCAATTACCTTTAAACAAGATAAAAGAATTACATTTTTCTTGTTTTTGTGCTGCACTCACAGTGTACCCATAATGTATGTCAGAAAATAAGAACTTATTTTTATTTGTGTGCGACAACAGAGAAAAAGCTATTCTAATATAGTAGTAGTACTGCGAGTGCTGTAGAGTGTGAGTTATCAGCATAGGTATTTCTTTGTCATGAAGGCCTGAAAGAGAGTGATGAATAATGGTAACCTCAACGGTGAGTCAAAGCGTTTCAGTTGGCTCATTTAAGTCATTAGTGCAGATCAGACTTGAGCAGGACAACATTGTTAATAAGGATTAAGATAAGAGAGCAAATTTGACATGAAAAGAAATAAAAGGGAGCGGCAAGAAAAAAGGCTTTTTTTCCTGAGGCATCTCACTCGCCTTTGGAGGAAGTGTTGAGTGACTTTATTGGTCCTTAAAACCTTTTCCTCTCTTCAGGAGTTTAAATTGAATGCAAAGCCTTTCCTGGGCCACTGTTTAATTTCCTGTAACGTAATAAACAGCCAATTTATTACAGCCGGCAGAGCAGTGCTTCCTCAGAGAGAGCTCCTCACTTAATGCTGCTACAGTCTTTTGCTTTTTGCTTATTTCCCAACAGCCAGTGGAAGGCGGCTATTATCACTATACTCTAAGGATACTTTTAATACATGTTTATTTAGCAGCCAAGAGTATTAATCAAATTGAAATGAGTAAAAACACACTTTTTTCTTTGCATTGGTACGTCAAAATCCCTTGGGTATGGCGAGGAATATAACTCTTGTCTCTAAGTCAATTTCAACAGAAAACAAAGGTAATACTTAGAGCTTTAGTCTATACCTTACAAGGTATTTAAATTGACTGAGGCATGGAACCATACAACAAATCAGCAAATCAGGCACATCATGTATACTGTACCCTTAAATCCATCCCAGTCACTGCCATAAAGTAACTGTACCCCAACCCAGTACAGTACATAGTTACAATCTAACCTGTATACAGAGAGTTCCATGACAGAAAAGGAGTGTCTTTGGAATATCTGCGGACTAACTCCAGTAACGGTGTACAGCACAGGAGTCCTTTACTGTGGAAGTTTATGAAAATAGTAGGAGGAAGTATTTGAATGATGAATAATAATGAATTCCAACGGGACACCAAGTCTGGGATGCCCAGGTGTGAACGATGTGTGTGAGCTTGGATGTGCAGCAAAATCTCAGCTTGAATTTATATTGAAACTGTCACTAAAGATAACGCAGCAATTCTATTTCCATTAAACAAATTAGGGAATTATACGCTTCAGAGCTTTCGTGTAACTGACAACTCACAAAGCATAACCAGGGCAAAAAAACTGACAATCAACAGAGTGTACATGGTAATTTTATTGCACAAGTCTACCTACAAAAGACAAATGTTAAAAACGTTGTCGTCATTAATGCATGTTTTACTTAACGTTAGCTTTTAAAAACTAGATTAACATCAGCCCTGATACACTAATAAAAGTAAAGTACGTTTGTCTATTTTATCTACTTTTGAATGTTCAAGGTGTTTTGTTTTTTTGCTGCAGTCATTACATGTGCAAGATAACAGCATTACAATGGAAGGGCTGGCATTTTGTCAAATGTTTATGAATAAAAATTGCATATTTAAGTCATATAGGTTAAATAATAACTTTGCTATTTTTCAACCTGGACCCTGATTTTAACCAGTTCTCGTCCCAGGGCAAGGTACAATGTAGCTGTGATGCACAGAGCCTTCCCTTTAGCATCTGTGTGTGACGCACAAAGCCTTCTTACTACAAACTCCTACTGAAACATGCTTCACATGAAACAACACTTTGATCTGACACATGCTTAACATGAAATGACACTTAGGCACAAAAACTACTTAGTCGCCGACATTTAGTTTCACAGGGGACGCAAACACCAGTCTCCTGGATGAAGGTTGTGTTTGCGACCCCCTACCCAACCTTCATCATTCTTGTGACTTTCTTGCATTGTAAACTACGTTGTCTTGTGTAATTGCTCTTATCATCTGTTACTGACGCATATGTGTTTGCATTGGTGGTACATTCAAGCCTGGTGGATTTTATCCACATGTGCCAAAATGGCGATATTTGACACCCTGGGAAGAGACCGGGCTCTTATTTTCCTGTTTTTCTGCAATGGGGACAACAATTTTTAAAATTGGCCCAGTACTGAGGGCTGCAGCCGAATGCAGCAAACGGGATATCAGCTGATTTGATGTGTCCAGGATTTATATTGCAGACTCTACACAACACTGTGTCACAACCTCAGAGGTTCCTGCCAACTTCTGATCAACAGATGCTGGAGACGTGTCCTAAAGAACAAGGCTTTCATTGAGTGAGACTTTGTTGGTGTTATGGTTGATTGTAGTTTCTGTGCTGTTTGTCCCTTTTCCCCTCCTGCCCAGGTATTCTACATATTGGCTCCTCAATGAGATGCATCTGGCCTGGGAAAGTTTAAGTTTTTAAACTTTCCCAGGCCAGATGTGCCACCATCAGGAGAATGAGGCTTCTTGAGTGGGGACTGCTGGTCTTGATGCATCTCGGCCTGGGATTGTGTGCTGTTGTATTTTAAGTGTAGTCTTGGTAGTCTTCATTTAATGTCACAATGGTTTGTTTGTCTTTATGTTGATGAATCCCATGGGTTTTGTCATTTTGAAGGTGTCTTTCTATAGTTGATTCAGGTCAGTGCTGAAGTATTGTTTGCCCCAGAGGGCCGGCTGGTCTCAATTAATACTGGACCAATTTCAAAAATTGTTTTTTTCCATTAGTCACTTGTGAAAATAGGATCCAGGTTGTAAAATGCCAAAGCAACCCTGAAAATAACTCATTGGATCCAGTTTACACAAACATGTTGATGAGTTAGATCTATATTTGTATGTTTTTCTTGTGAGACATGAACATGTGCAGATGGCGAATTTCCCTCTTGGGGGAAAAAAGACTTTACTTTGTTCAATGGATATGTATTTCCAAACCTACTGTAGTATCCAGGCGTCTAATAACATTTTCTGTGGATATTTGCGGTTTCCAGGATCAATCCTAGTGTTTATTTTGACCACCTGGCCTTTGCTCTGTCACCATGGCCTTTCTTCTAGAACGATGCAAAACAGGAGGAAAGCGAATATTTGGAAAAGGTTAAAGTCATTTGAGTTGACAATGATCTGAATTGTCCTCGACAGTCAGTGCTCTGTTGATGTTTAAATGTAATACACATACTAAAACAACAATATTGTTGCTGTTTTATTATGTTGTACAATGTTATGTGATCACAATACTTTCATTGTTTAATGTGTTTTACATATGGCACTTTACAGAGTATACACAATCATGTTGGTGTAATGTTTTTTTTTTTGAGTCAATGAATGTATGTTGTGTAATGCTATGTCCCAGTGTCCTTGCCTGCCCTTATCAAAGTCAAGGAGCAGGTTTGTGCCTCATTCCATATTTAGTAACTCCAGATATTCTCTGAGCCATCCGCACAGTGCAAAACAAGACGGTTTATGCACCTTTCAGTTCATAAGAATAATTCTCTTTGCAGAAACCTAAAGTCAGGATTTTATATGTTTAGGTTTTTCTCCAAGAATAATAGGACAAACAGGTACTTGGACCACGAGCTTTTCTGTTAGAACCTCCAATACTCCAGAGCAAAATGTCCTAATCGCCAGGCAGTCCCATAAGAGGTGTAGCAGAGATCCATGCCCTCCGCAGTTATTCCAGCATTGATCTGACAGTTTATTTTGGATACACGGGAGGGGGTCATGTATGCTCTACATAATATCTTGAATTGTATAACCCTGTAATGTATGCACCTGGATGAAGTGATACCCTTCCTCCACTGCTCTGAAGTGAGTGATACACCAGGATCGTTTTCCCATGCCTGTTGAGTGGGTATAAATGGATCAGGTGAAGCAAGGAACAGAAGTTTAGAAATGCTTGAAGCTGTGCCCTTTTTTTGTGACAGCTAACCTCAGAATGTGATCTAGATCTTTTTAAAGTGGTTTTTAAGCTTTTAAGAGTGATGCTGTCATGTACTTGCAGTCAAGCTTTGTCAAAGGTGCCTCCTCTTTAGTTCTTCCACCTGCATGTCACATATTCAGTGTTTAACTTTTGGAAGAAAACAAAAAAGTGGTTTGCAGTTCTGGTGACTGCAAACAGCAACATTCAAGAAGTCCTGCTTTCACTGGGTTTACCTCCAACTCTGGACAAAACCAACTTCTTCTTGAATTTAGACTTGCCCGTGACTGATGTTAGCAAACAAGTACATAAGACCGCTTTAGAGTTACAGGCAGGCACATTACCAGGATTAACATTTGTAGTCCTGTGGGAGAGTTGTCTCCTTACAGCTCCAGCAACAGAGCCAAGTTAACAAATTGTGATATCAAGCTGTAGCTACAAAAACACTTTGGCAAGATAAATTCATCTCTGCTCTCTTCAGGGGAATGGACTGGTTGCACAGCAGACATTTTGACTTTTCACAGCAGGAAAAATGCAGGTTGACTTAATAACACCAACAACGGCTCAGTTCCATTAAGTGTACAATGACCAGCGATACATTTGGTGACGGCCCCTCGTGTCTCACCCAGATGCACCAGGTACCCTTTGGCGACAGGCAGAGACGCACAAGGGTTTAATGTGTCTGCAATGTAAAACAGATGTTGAACAGATGACGTAGCGCAACGTACTTTCCAAAGCGAGAAAGTGCCAAGAGGGGTGGAGGTTGGGGTTGAGCGGAGGGTCTCACACACACGACTTTCACCCAGTAGACCCGAGTTCACGTTCTGTTTGAAAATAAGCGTCACCAGTCATTTCCTAAACATGGCAAAGTAGGTTTGGTGCCTAAAGTTAACCAAACGTCATTGATCTTTTCCTCAACCTAAGCATGTGGTTTTTGTGCCTAAACTTAACCAAAGTAACCAAAATAGTGTGTCAGGATAAGGCGCATTGGGGCGCGAGCCTTTGCGCGTCACCCAGAGACGCTAAAGGGCCTGTTGTGCATCAGGGAAGACTTAGCACATTGGACGGCAACGCAAAATCGTCGGTATCTGATGACCTGCGATGAGAATGGGTTGTCGTGATGAAATGGGAACTTGTTGGGGTGCCTGCTCCAAATTGCTTTTATCTGAATTCTGCTGATTTCCACACCACCAAAAGCTTTTTGGCAGCAGAGGGCAAGAGGCTTGTGGTAAATATGACATAAAATATGCCTGAATGAGAATACTCTGTGGAGAACGGCTACAGTGTATCTCAGCAGCAGCTTGACATGAAAAGCCCTCCACTGGGCCCTGGTGAACTTCTACAGAGGTGAGATAGTTGCTAAATGTGTGGTGTTGTTTTTAATCCTAGCAGTGCTGTATTGTGCAGATAAGTGGGCAAATTGCCTTAAAGTAGGCCCTATACAGTGTAATATAAGAATCTAGTTATGGTGCCATATTAATTTGCATTGTACAGTAAACATATCCATTGTTTCATTGCAACAAATGTTCATTCATCTCAGCAAACACAAAAAGGGGCATTTTTACTTGTTAAAATACACTATTCTGATACCGTACATGTTTGGTTGAATACAGTTGTATGCACCAGCTGCCACTGAGAATTGTTGATACTAGAAAGATAAAATAATACCAACCTTAACCTTTAAAATTGATTTTTTTTTTTTTTTTTTAAAAACATACATGCATAGGCTTTATGTTTTGGCCTACAAGCAGTAAGTTCAACTCATTCTTATTTGCATTATGTGGTTTTCTTTGTGTTGGCTGTCAAGGCACATACCTGTTGTGACCTTTTTAAACATTTGTCAGTGCAGCTGTGTTCGGCTTGTTGTGATTAGACGTAGGCTGATGTCACACTTGTGTTCTTATTAACTGAGAGTGGTTCGATGCATATGAATAAACCTATTATGCAGCCAAGGTATTTAAGGAAGCCTATTACAAAATCCAATTTTTTCCATTGTGTTTGTGGTTTTTAGCAATTAATGCCAAAAACCTTGTGACTTTCTGCCTGTGAATGATTCTTAGAACTAAGCAAAATGAACTGATCCATTTATTTTAGTTTCAAGAATGGTCACGTTATCATCATTTGTGTATCCTAGAGTTTGCAATCTTTATGAGAATGTTATTACGACATTGTGTTGATTTTGTGCTTCATACCAATCATTGGCCTCAAGTTTGTCATTGAATGAACCTCTTTTTGTGTTTGCTTTTAAATTATTGTGCTGTATAATATTCAGTTGCTTAACAGTACAGTACAGTACAGTAATCCAGTCCCATCTGTCATTTAGGTAAATAGCGATGCGTGTGATGCAAATAGCAAATAAATGATATTGTGCTTTATGAGGGGGTGGAGTGGGGCCTAGTAGGGCTAAAAACGTAATGGTTGTTCTGAGGGTGGCAATAAAAAAAATGAAAATGAATAAATAGGGTTAGAAAATTTTATGACAAGATGCCTTTAGAATATGTGATGTCATGAAGTGCTGAAAAGGGCGAACTTAAATGCCTATTCTAAATTTTATCCCAATGTGGCTTGTGGTTGTCGAGATATTTTGCTGTGACCCACACATAGGGCAACCAGCCAACTAGCTGACAAACACATTCATTCACTGCCAATTGGCCCTAAAGCAACCTCCAAAATTATGTGAGAAGTCAACAACCACATTTTGATGCAATGTTACATCAGAATCACTGTATCAAGCTAAAAGCTTGACATTAATGAGTGTCTGCATCTGCATTATGTGCATTCAGCAACATCAACAAACTAAGACAAGCCGCAGCAGAGCTGCTTGTAAATATACCAGTTCTTAAGGTCTCCAATTTCTGTGAATTCTCGGTACAGAAAAAGTTTCTCTCAACCACTTTTTTCTCAGACTAACATTTTTCTTTATACATTGCTTCCCATTGCTTTGTAAATTATTATTTATTACTTAAGTGGGCTTGACAAGTGTCGTCCTTGTATGTGATAACGGGCTTCATAAATAACTATGACTTTTGAAGAACTCCTGTTTGGGTTCAATTTAATTAATTAATTCAATTATCAGGCAAAGCTGTCAACCTTGGTCTTAACTTCATATTAATTAACAGCTAATGGTAGACAGTATTTTCTTATCACTTGTATTTTTAATGTGTTAGCCTTTAATGCCTCACCATGAAATATATAACACATCTTTATTTGCATTTATATCAACAGGTAAATAAAAACCATTGCTTATAATAAACGCAGTAAATGTTTAGTCAAAACACATTATTCACTGTTAGGAGATATTAGTGGATTCCTGAGTGAATTTTCAATTTAATAAAATATAATTTTGACCTTTAACTTCCGGTCGTCCCCTGGCTTATACTGTAGGTGTTTGGTCTGTTTTTTAAAGACACACAGGAGTAATAAAGCTGAGTATATTAAATTGACCCATCTCTCATATTAAATGCTCCTCTCTCAAAGAGATTTAACCCAAATGGTACTCGTGCTCTAGTAATACTCAGATTTAATCCTCTAGGATAGTGGTGAATTAAAGTTCCCTCTCATATTTTGCTGCTGTGTGATTCATGGAGGAGAGCTGCATTGATGTTTGTTTAAGTTCACACCGTCCCTCCCATCTCCTCTTTATGTCTGTCTGCAACATCACAAGAGCATCTGTTTCTCCCCTCTGCAGACTGTGAATATAACTCATTAGATATTAAAAATGATTAAAGTATGCGAAAATACATCAGCACTACTCTGACGTATACAAACTTGTGAACTGATATCTAATGAACTTAAAGAGTTAGGTACAAACTTACCAAAAGGGAACATCCAGAAAGGTTAAAACAAAGTATAAAGTTGAGGTGAAAGTTGTAAAACTCTAGTTAAAAGTTAAAAGCAAAAAGTTTAAATTTGAATAAGAGAACAGGGGAATACAGTAGACAGTGATGCATTACCAATGTACGTAAAAAGAGCTGCTACTGCTTTAGCAGAGCTGGAGCAGCTCCTTGCCGATGGTGGATTAATATTTAATGATCCCAACCAAGATGCACTAATTACAAGGGGAACAGACTGTCATACTGGAGCACTTTGTGCAGAACACCCTGGCATTCTCTGATTGGTGCTCTTTGTGGTCCCTGTGCCTCAGGTGTGACTCTGTATTTGGTTTAGGTCGCAGGGACGGGAGGTGACAGGAGGCGGCACAGACGCTGCAGCGTGTTGTGGTGCGTTTCTGTCGCAAATGTTTCAGAAATCAAGCATCTGGTTTTGCTGTTGGTGTCTGTTGAAACCTGAGACGACATGATGGAGAGATCTGATAAGACAGGAGAGCAGAGTGAAAGGAGATAGCTTACAGTTTAGTGGCAAATTGACTTCCTCACAACTGCAGTGTGAAGCTATAATTTTGCCAGCGTACTCACTACTCGCTATCTTCAGGTCCTGTAGGATCACAGGACTTACGGGAATTTGTTCTTGACATCGAGGTTAGGCACAGGTAGCAGGAGGAGTGTAAGAGGTAAAAATTCTGCTCAGGCATGGAAACGTTTAAAGCACATTACAAAGCTAACAGGCTTCAAAGACATATTCCTGACATCAAAGCGCTCTCACCCACCGCCCACCTGTCTCCCACACTCACCCCCTCCCCTCTACCTCTCGTTTTCTCTGGCTCTTGAATCAAAATCAGTACAGCATCATGAGTATCACACAGTAAACCTCTTTTGTCGTTGTCAAAAGTATCAGTAACAGAAGGCAGCACAAGTCAAGCCAATTTTAATTATATAGCCCAATATCACAAATCACAAATTTGCCTCAAGGAGCTTTACAATACAACATACCACACCCTTAATTCTGTTCTTTCTTTTTTTTGTTGTTGAAAAAGATAGAAGAAACCTCAGGATGAGCAACAGAGGAGCGATCCCTCTTCAAGGACTCACAAGAGGCAAAGCTCAAGCACACTATTCACACATGATGAAGTGAAGCTAAAATCTGTGTCATATGCTCAAATTCTCTAATTTACGTTAAAATTCTCGCTGCAGCATTGTGAACCATTCGACAACTTGTAGGACTAGCGCACAGCAGGCTTGATTACAAAACATTACCTTAATCCAGTCTGGATAAAACAAATGCATGAATCAAGGTCTCTGCATCAGCCATGGACATTAAAAAAAAAGCAATGTTGAATCAGTGAAAAAGTCTTGGTGATTTCTTTTAAGATACTGCTGAAAAAATGATCAAAATGTAAGGATCAAACATAACGTAACATTCTTACCTGTAGAACTTGTAGCTTGTAACTGTAGAAATGACACAGTTGTTGAGTTACAGTTACTTGATCAAACTGGCGTCTTCATGATTAGGAACAAGTCAACGAGAGCAGGAAAAATGGCCGGTATCTCAGTTTTATCAGTGTTTAGAAGCAGGGCCTCTATAACTATTTGGGAATGATCATTTCCCTTTAGAGGCAATCATGGGGGTATCGTCGGTGTAGAAATGAAATACATTAATTCCATGACTGTGTATAATTTGACCATGGTGAAATATAAAGAAAGGGCCAAGAACACCCTGAGCATGACTTTTCTCTGAATATTCATCATCAAGTGCATTAAGGTCCCCTGTATGGTCCTCATTTTTTTAATCTTTAATCTAAAAAAGATTATTAAACAATAGGCACAGGCTGCATTGATTGCCCTTCTCTGATCTTCTCTGATCTGGACTCTTACCAGGTGATGTAAAGATGGTGCATGTGCTGTTTGACAAAGTAGTCTTTAAGGTTTTACTTCAAAAAGGTATTCAGTAGATTTACGCACAAATCCTAAGAACAAATACTTATTCTGAAATGATTACACTGAATCACCTCTGTCACTGACTGAGCAGTTGCTTTTAGCAAGCTAACTGTTGACTGAGAGCACAAGTAATGTCAAGTCATTGACTTGATGATCATCAGCCTGGCCAATTATCGGATACGATATTTAGCATTTTCATGATTATTGGAATCTTTTTTGTTTTTATTCAGATTGTCTATAAATAAGTTCATTTATAAATGCACTACCTTGGCTCTGATGCACCATGCAATCTGGAAAATAACCAGAAACAAAAGTTTTGTTTTGGGTTTTTCTGTTTTGGGCCATATGCACCTACTACAATAAACCCAAATATTACACAGAAACCTTTTGGCTACAGTAGTCAAAACTGGATAACAAACAATTTACAAAACTCAACAGAATCCTGATTTTCTTTTCTTTCTTTCTTTTTGCAGTATTGTGAAAAGAAAGTTTGCTTTGTGTGTAATTTTTATTTTTGCAATTGTGGACTTGACTGCATCAGTAATGTGGAGGCAGTATGGCACATTAATGTAAAAAAAAGTAATGTAACGTAAGGTTGACATCAGTAACTGAAACCTTCACCTTTAAACTTAAAATTATTTGTTTAATATTTCCTTAATCCATTTGTTACAGTTACTTAAAAATTCTTGGGAAATTTGTCAAAACAAAAAGTTTAAAGATTTTGACCTTTTTCCACCGTGTCATCAAGACTTCATGGTGTGTAACAACGTTGTTGACATATTTTCTGTAAAGTGTTAACAAGGTATTTTTCCAGAGACTTTTAGCCATTCACACTATATTGTCATTCAGTTCAGGTGCTAACAATTGTGGTCCAGCTGACATAGAGACATATGATTGCATGGCATTCGTAAAGAGTTACTGGTTATGCTTGTCTGAACAAAAAAAAAGTGACAAAACTTTTTCTTTAGTTTAGTCTGCCCTCAGAATAATTACTTTTTTTAAGTTTTCCATAGAGGATAGAACAATTTCTGTAGATTTTTTTTTATAAAGAAAACAAAACCTTTAACCTTTGGAAAGCTCACATGGCTCATACAGACAGTAGAGGTGTATGGCTTTTTAGAGTGTACATAAAGAACTGCAGTTGAATGCATAAGGCCTTTCTTCCAGTTTTAGACATCAGTTAACAAGAAAACCTTGAATAGACACTTAAGGATAATTGTTATTATCTGCAACGCCCATGCCATGAGCTTGGGTTGAATTTATTGCCTGTGGAAATATTCTGGACATTTAACTCCAAGTTGTAATATATTTCCTAAGCATAACCTCAAAGGATGATGCAAAAAACATGTCACTGATTTACTTTCTTTTTACTTTTACACTCCCATTTTTTTCGGCCTTTTTAGAGGACACCAGGAGGAAGAGGTTGTCAGATCATGGTTTACCTCCATGAAGACTCCTGCTCAATTATCCAAACTTTGATTGTGTATATTTATTTGCCTTTTCTCTGGATCTCTGTTAATTATTTAACCTGTCTGTCTTCATTCATTTTTTTGGTGAATTTTATCTGTAATTTAAAAAATATTTGTTATTAATTTAATTTTTTTATCGAACAGACAGTTTTTTATTAACAACTAGGCAGTGGTGGAATGTAGTTTCACGCCATTTTGCATTTTTTCAGTTGTACGTACAGTCTGTTACCAGTTTAAACTGTCACGTTCAGTTCAGGGCAAAACTCAGTGGAATATAACTACGTATCTTTTACTATGTTTAAATATCGTACTTAAGTACAATTTTGAGGTGCTTACTTTAGTTGAACATTTCCATTTTCTGCTACTTCATACTTCCACTTCATTATATTTGGGAGGCCTATATTTTATGTTTTACTACACTTTTTTTTTTTTTTTTTTTTTGAGAACTTTAGTTACTAGTTACTTTCCAGAGTGCATGCTGCATCAGAGCCAAAGTAGCGCATGTTTAAATTTATTTATCTTATAAGCAATTGGATAAAAAACACTGATACTGATAAATAAAAAATGCTGAATAGCAGATCCAATAATTGACCAGGCCAATAATGAGTCAACCCCTACTATGCAGTATACACATACATGTAAATATACTGTATGTTTAATTTACTTTTACTTCTACTTTTGATACTTAAGTACATTTATTGCCAGAAGATTAATTTTGATACTTTTGATACAGGACACTTTTTTTTTTCATGTGGGTGACTTTCACTTTTACCAAAGTAATATTTTAGCAGGATATCTTTACTTTTACTTAAGTATGACTTTTGGATTCTTTTTACAACACTGCAACTATCTCTATCTCACATATTCATCCATTCTTCCATGAAATAACATCTATTTATATAAATGCAAGACTTGTTATATTTAACTTTTAAACTCAGTAGTAAAGAATTCCGCGCGAATCAATTTGAAAAGGCAAACAGCGAACAGGCTTTACACAATTGAAAATGAAACAATCAAAGAGAAGACTGTTCTCAAGAGGTCTGCAGATGATATCCATGAAGAACATCAAATATCTTTTCTTCAACTTTGGATCAGAAAAGCTTCTTGCATTTCTTCTTTTTTTCAGTCATCTATGAAGAATAGAGTAGGGAATTTGGGTAAGTCTTTAATTTTTCTAATATCTTCCTCATTAAAGCCCAAAAAATGCACACATGAATCATTTGCCCATTCGTAACTCACTCTTAAATCTATTTGTATGTGGTTTCCTGATGTATCCAGTCCCAACACTGCAGACAATTACTCCAGCATCTTGTTATTTATAACTGCACTCTCAGCCAAATATACTAAGGTTTTTCCAGCAGCATTTAGAGGTGACACCAAAACATACAATCTCCTTATGTACAATATACAGTATGTATCAAACTATAGCCCTGTCTCCCTGAAATTGCATTTATATGAGACTAATTTGCCTCAACAAATACATTTATAAGGGAAATGTAAAGCCTACCAAATGTGTTTTCTCTTAATGTAATGAGGAAATGTTATTAATGTATGTGGCAAGTCTCCCACAACTCTTTACACTTGAATGGTTACAGACTGTGTGTTTACATTGCAGTGCAGGTTCAACAGGAGTCCAGTCTGTCTCCTAGTCTCAAAAAAGTGCTGTGTGCATTAAACACTCAGGATTCCAGACTGTCTGCACATAGAGCACACTGTATGGGGTCAAACTAACTGTCAGGGCCACATGACAGCAGAGGGAAATGGGTCTTTAGTCTGCTATTAACTGTTCAACTGACCTAAGTTCAACATCCCAGGTGGGCTGCCATGCACTAATAAGTCTAACTGATCCAAGTTCAGGCATAAAGTAGCTAGAGTCACAAACACCAGCTGGGTTAACAATCCCTGCCAACAGTGTCACTGACCTGAGTTCAGTCAGAGTTACAGGTGCCAGACAAGTTAATCACACCACAAGCACAACAAAGAGACATAGTGCTGACCTTATGTACACCTGCCCTGTCTGCTTTCACCTTACAAAGCTGAGCTTGTTGTTGTGAGCATGAGAGAATTTCTGGAGTTGCTATAAATACATTTCATGCCCCCAACCCTCACCACCGCCAAATACTGTACATCATAGTGTCATCTCAATTTGTGTCTGCACGTAGAGACATTGTTAAAAAACAGAGTAACTCAAAAACCTCATTTTTACACAACGTTATTAGTGTGAAGGATCCCTCTTGATTTTAGAGGGTCTGCAGCACATTTTTGTATATCAATGAAAGAAAACATTACACTGTAACTCCTCAGTATTCAAAGCAGGGCTGCCGGAAGTAGGCGGACCAGGGGGGCATGCATGCACATGGGAGAAGTTAGCCTTGAAGGCTTTCTTCCAGAAATGTTATTGAAGGCTTTCTTCCAGAAACGGTATTGTAACATGTGTTAAACTTTGTGAAAGGGTATATTTTTAACCCAAGCCATGATGATGTTTTGCTAAACCTAACCAAGTGTTTGTGGTGCCTAAACCTAACCAAGTATTTGTGGTGCCTAAACCTAACCAAAGTGTGACCAAAACAATAAAAATAATTCCTGGGGGAAAAAAGAGTGAGTTGAAGGTTCAAACCCCAGTCTCCTGGGTGCAAATCCTGGACACAATCCACTCAGCCACAAGACTGTATTGATTTCTGTCAGAAAGGTCTGTGGGCTTTCTGTGAGAAAGCTGTCCGGAAGCTATCTGACAGAAAGCCTTCAAGGCTAACTTCTCCCATCTGCAGGGGGACACTGTACCACCCACTCTACGCCCCTATCCAAGTTTTTAAAAACGTAGGCCTAATCGTGTTATTTATGAAAGCAGGAGATGCGTGTAAATAATCTGTGAAACAAAGATCTGTATACTCTTCAGTTACTCAGAGCTTCCAGCTTCATGATGATAAACAGTCCAGTCAAAGCTCGGAGGAAATGCCAGGTGTAAAACAAACACTCCAAAAGTGCACAAAAAATGCTAAATATTTATTCCTGTAGCCTTAGCTAATTGACGTAAAATATGTTACTGGCATAAACAGTGAACCTTAAAAATGATTCAACAGTATTCTGTTGTGAACTGAGTGAATGTAGAGATAGGCCTTGACTGACCTGAATAATCGTAGCCTACATTACCTGATGTATACATGTCAAATATATAGGCTGCCGGTTCATAAGAACGTTAAACACGGTAAAACAAAGCTCAATATCATCGTTAACAATGTTACATCCCTGATGTCTTCAACTCCGTTGGCCTGACTGGCCCTTCATCACTTTAACCAGCGCACCCAGAAGAACCCAAAGCAGCAGAAAGGTGTTTATTTCTTGGCTCCGACTCCTGTCCATTAACCAGAATTACAGTAGTGTGTTAATATGGATGGATTTGTCTCGGACAGAAGAGATGCTGGGCATGTTGGATAACAACTTTTCCACAACAACATCTGGCAGATTGCACTCATTTGAAACCGTCAATGGTGAGTTTCAGTATATTTTTTAATGATGGGGTCGATTTGGAAACTGCCAATTTTGTCGCATTTTGTGTGGCATTGGCTATGGTTTAATGCTCCTGCTCACTGTGGTTTTGGTAACTTTAGCCTAAGTAGCATATTTAATCTGCAGCTGATGTGCTTTTACTTTTACTTTTGTGGTCTGGGCAGACTAACCTACCACTTTAGGACAAATCAGAAATATGTGGTGTGGTTTTTGGGTGTTCTGTGTCATGTTTGCCTTGGTTGTATTTCCCCACAAATCCACCTGTCGTGCTAAATAGCCAGCTGTGTGTGTGTGTGTGTGTCTGTGTGTCTGTGTACATAAAGGAGTTTGCTAATTGACACAATAATTAGCCTAATTGAGTGACCAATTAGTGATCACAGCAAGGGAAAAAGGGGCTCAAGTTTACCTTTTTGTGATTCGGCACGACTGAAACAGACAGTAAACCTGGGTACAGTTTTCCTAAATATATTTATCCAAGTTAATCACCATCCAAGGTCATCCAAGTTCATGGGAGTTCAACTTATGCACTGCACCCTGTGGTACAATCCATCCTTAATATTATATATGTAAATATAATTCTCAAATTCAAGTGCAGAGGTGCAAGAGTTGACAGGAAAACCAGCCAGTTCCAGGCGCTTAACTTCACTTCGCTATCCGGTAAAGTGCAGCATCACTGGCAATGCCCTAATACCTCACCTCTCCGTATGCATAATTCACAGGAATGGATCTGCAATATGTATAAATACATTCCTACATATACTTGTATGCACACCGATACGAGCAGTGGGAGCTTATGTGGGATATATCTAATCCAAGGCAGGGCTGAGGGAAGTTTCTCCTTAATTCCAGACTAGTGTGTTATCAGCCAAAGGTTAGAGAGGAGACAGCACACTCTCACCTTAAGGTGGCAATACTGAAAAAAGTTTTAATCCAAGTTTCCCTGGGTGAAAGTACGACCCCCACAATCTGACACTAAAAAAACAAACAAACAAACAAACAAACAGCATTTTAAAGATTTGATCTAATACATATATTTGTGTTTTACTGTCAAACTGTACAGTAGCTGTCAGCATCATTAGTGTTATAAATGCCTGTTAGGCTACACTCTTAATTATCTGGTTAATGATTGCATTATTTAATTAGGCCCATTTACTTGATTTCATCAGAATGTTGATTGGTAAAAAAAAACTGAGGAAAAAAAAGAGTTGTTAGCACTAGTTGATAGGGAGCTTACATTTACAGCTAACCGTAATGTCGTGCTGCATATATGAGCTGAACCCAAAGTGTAGGTTTCAAACTTCTTTTTTTTCCTAAGCACCTTGAATTGAGCTTGCAGTGAATGCTGTATATTCTCCATGTGTTTGCAGAAGTTTGCTGTGTATGCTGTGGTTTCCAATAAAGACATGAAGGTCAATAAATTCCCATAAGTGCAGTCGGTGGCATGAATTTTGGTACGTTAGTAGGTTTCTTTATCCATTTGGAGAGCTGCTGTAAAATACCTCTCTTACTTTTACTGTATATGGAACAGGGATTAACATACTGTATATTCCTACTATGGAACAGGGATTGACATAAATGCTACATCAGTCTCATTACCGCCAAGACTCTGATGGCTCAGCTGATAAACAAGTGCAGCAGCCCCACCAAGAGATTCAGGAATAAAAGCAGTAGCGTTGTAGCATGTGAAGTCGTGAAGAGTTGGAGAGCCTGGCAAATGAAATTAGATCAAGCTTTGATGTTACTGCCTGGGTTTAAATCAGCTAGTAAGGCTTCATGAAAATACAGAAATATTTGATTATTGATTTGTTTAATTAACTTTGAAATAAAGATTCAAACACTGTGTGTTGCTATGTACAGTATATGCTTAAAAAAGACTGCATTAAAATCTAAACATTCATTTAACTTTTCGAATTAAATACAGTCAGAACAGAAAACATGCATGACGATATCATTAAATGAGAACATTATCTCTATAGAATAGAGCATTTCACAATGATTTGAGCAATACAAAGCACTGGTCATTCACCGATATTGCATTGGGGTTGTAGCAAAAGTTTGAGCAGATCAGAAATCCCAAACTAAAGCCAAAACTCATTGCATGTCTAACCCATAAGACGGGGAACAATTAAAGAACCTTGTGAAACTGAACTTCTATAGTTTTGAATACCACAATAGTAGATGGACTCTTCCCTTGAACATTTTAAACACAAGCCCACTTGATCTATCTTTTTTCCATGCAAAAAAGCTTTCTAAAGGGTGCTTTAATTTATTTATTCGCTTTGGAGGTCGTAAAGATAAAGAGTTGCAAGACAAGTCAGTGAACTTCATGTTGCTGTCTTCACACAAACCAAATGGGTTTAGGGTTGTAGCACAGCTCCTTATTCTATTCTTTGAACATTGGACTTATGGCTGTGGAGCTAATGCTAACATTACCATGCACTGAGGAGATGTGTCAACAACTTGCAGGACTGTATCTCAGTGTTTACAAGCCTACATTACAAAGCACAATGCCAGCATTACACTCAGTGTCCCAATTCTAACCAAGGGTGAAATTGCCTTTTCATAATTTCCATTATATTTGGTCTTTGAAAAATGGCTCTCGTGATCTGTGGTAAGATACAGGAAGTTATTTTTCTTTCAAAGTGTGTTTTGATGGTGTGCACTTTGATGGACTGTCTCAGGCCTGATTTGCAAAATGCTGGTAACAGTCTTCTGTTTTTGTGTTTCATTTCTACGCTTGGTGGAAGTGACGAATGAAGGATATTATTGTGAAGAGGCCTTGCTTGGGGACACCTGAGCCCCATATGATCTGCAGAGGAAGCGCACTGAATAGACAGACAAGCCTTTTGTACAGCAAAGTGAAAAATAAAGCGCCTGAATCCTCGTTTGCAGAACCAGCTAACCATTTGAATCATGTGTTTGCAACTAGAAAAAGAATGGGCTTTTGATTGCGCTACCTTCGTAGCAGTTAATGGGGATCCAAATAAAGAATAACACTATTAATTTATGCAGCTGTCTTGATAACAACTATTGTGGCTACTGAATAAATTTGGCAGTTACACATAATCGATGAAAGAAGATTAAGGGCCTTCTTCTGTAAGATTTCAACTCCCAAAGCATACAAATCTTGATATACCGGTAATATCTTGATCCAAGCCAGTATTCCAAGCCACACTTGGGAAACATGTATCTCCAAGATCTTATTTGTGTGCAGTAAAGAAAAGGTGTGCTTTTACCAAAGTACTTTCAAGGAAGTAGGAGGGGTTGATTAGATGAACCAAATTCCTCACAGAATACAAACATGCATTTCATCTCTACGTCAGGGTAGGTCAGTGTACGTCACAGTATCAGGTTGAAAGTCCTACATGTAGTTGCAAGCAAGTCTTGAGAGATCTTGGATTAACAAGAGGATGGAGGCAAGTGTCACTAATAATGACCGTGTCAGTTTCCGAATAGAATAATTACCAGACACATGAAAGCAACGTGACTGCATGTTTTATCCAGTTACAGTGCATGCCAGTGGCAATTAAGTCAATTTTCGGATTGTGTATTGATTGTTTGGAAAGTTAAAGAAGCATTTTATTGTTCATCCAGTAGAAGTGCATATTCGACCCTGTCTCCTAGAAATTATGTTTATAGACAAATAATTTGCAACAGCAAATATGTTTACAGAGGAAACATAATCGCTGCCTGGATTATGTTCAGAGATGACGTTTATTTGACTGAAAGAAACGTTACATTTATGTGCTGCGTGGGAGTCGCAACGAGGTGGTTGGGGTGGATGGTGGGCGTACATGCACGACATGCAGGACTCGATTTTAGTCCACACTCCATTCTGTGTTTAGGTTTAGGCAACAAAAATACTTTAAGTTTATAAAAACAATGTGAATTTGTTTAAATGTTTCGGTAAACAAAACACGTTGTCAGTGAATATTTCAGTAATATGATGTACTTGCGACCTGCCATGTACATTAATTATTAATAAGTCCTCATTTTGTTAAGAGAACATAACTACATAATTGATCAGCATTACGCTTTTCTTGTAAACGTATTTGCTGTTGCAAATAAGTTGCACATAAACATAATTTCTATGAGACAGGGCACATAAATTTCAGTCTTTTAGGCATCTTCTGATTTTTGTCTGGTGTTTCCTTTGAGATACTAAATTCTCTTCCTGCTCTCTAGGTAGTATTAAATTAATTGCCTTTTGAAATGGCAAGGACATTTTATTGATGTTTTACGGCCATAAGTTGGTTAAAACTCTTCTTACACAGAGCTGAAAGCTTTGTGAATGTCAAGTGTACTGTATGTGTGTTGATGTGTGCACCGTCAAGGCTTTCAAGCCCTTGAAGCACTGAGCAAAGGGAGTTAAGAGGATAGTAGTGTCTGCACATTGCAGTGCAGCCATATGTTCAAATTTTGATTTGGACCTCTGGCAGGAATGTGTGCCAAATAAATGAGAAATATTTTTGCCATAGGTCTGTTTGACCAAACTGAATCGTGAGAGAAAGAGAGTGACTGAGGTCATTTTGGACTATAAACTAATGTAGTTGAGACCTCCCCCAGCCAAATACATGATAGTTAGAGTTAGCCTGAGCATACTTTCCTCTATTTCTGTCTTCTAGTTAGGCCAGGCCTGTTAGTCTGGGAAATGTACAGTTTGGGCAGTGGAAAGAAGCAAGGGTCAATGGTGGTGAACAGGATTCCCAACAGGATCCTGTTGGGAATCCTGTTGCAGTGTTTCAGGCGGATTCGATTTAAGTGCAGAGTGCGTCAGACCACCATGGGGCTTGGTATGAACCCCATAAGTCTGCCACATTTAAAGGGGAATGGGGACTCGTTCACTGGGAATAGTTTAATAATTTAGTATGGCCTTAAACTAATCTATTTCAAGCACCCAGATGGTATTTATATTGAGCAAATGATCAGATAATTGAATGGAATAATTTACTCACTACTGGTGCTCAGTGTCAGAGAATCCCCACACTGCACCAACCCTGGAATTGCATAAAGTGAACCACTAAACTAAATCACTTGGAAAGTGTCCTCAGAATTACATCTGCAAAGCAATTGAAATATCATACTGAGCAGGAAAGAAATCTTTGTGTATTTGTATTTGCTTTTGTGCTTTTATTGTATTTGGATTGTATTTGTATGATTTATTAGTGTATGTATATTGCAGGAAGTCATACGCGTGTACATGCCTTTGTGTGTGCTGTGTGCTTATTAATGCTGCCTGTTTCATGGGTATGATGGGTGTCAGGGAGCACTATGGGCCATCTGTCCGGTGCTACTACCTCCTGTGGACATGACTAAGCAACCACCTGGGGAGCTGGAATGAGCTGGAGCATGGTGGAAACAAGATGGCTGCTCTGACCCTTCAGGATGTACTATATATGTTTGCATGACAGAGAGAGACAAAGGGGATGGATGAGAATAGACAGAGGAGGCAGAGAGAAGGTAGGGCAAATGAGGGAGGAAGAGGTATAAAAAGAGGAGATAGATGGAGCAATGGAGGGGAGAAATAGGGATAGAGAAAGAGAGGAATACAAAGCGAGAGAGCAGGAACAGGCGGCTGCTGTTTTAACAGGCGTGTCCCTCCATCTCTGATCAAAGCCTCCTATCAGCCTTAGGGGCATCTTCACTGAGTGCCTCCCATAGCTGCTAAAAATTCCCCCCTGCCTAGGAATCATTTTAGCACCTCTCCTCTCATAGCCTTCTAATATTTTCCCATTCATAAGCAATAGCACATGCATCATACCTGCTGCACATGAAAGCCCATGGAGACATGTTTCTATGTGCCAACACTGGCAGCACTATATGATAGAGCTTTTGTTAATGAAAGAGAATAGAAGATGATTTGCAGTTGGTGGTTTGGTCTGTTCTCAGAGTCCAGCTCTACTAAAGGTAGAAACGTGATTGACAGGCGCACATGAAAGCCAATGTTAAATTATGGTAGACAATAAAATACCATTCATATCAGATATCTTGTCTCATTCCTTCATTCTGATGCAAGTGGGTTAGTAAGGGGGTTTCAAAGAATAGAAATATAATTCAACCTAAATTTACAATGCTACAGCCCATCACACTTTACAGGACTTTTAGGACTTTAAACACATCATAGAATTTGCTTGACTCATGTAATAAAAGATGAATACTTTTGAATAGCACAGTGCCACATTCCCTTGACCATTTTTTTCCACTTGCCATGTGTTTTTCACAGGCTGTGGGACCCGCTGCTCCACATTGTTCTGCTGACCACTTTGCAGCTGGCTTTGTGATGTCTGAATATTATAAGGCTTCATGCCATTGCTATGCCACTGGGGATATCCAGCTGCATTTTCTTTAAACTGTGTCTCCACCAACGATGGTAAATCAAACAATACTTTTCTGTATTGCTCCAAGCCCAGAAGTTCCCTGATCTCTGCCTGTTTCATTGTTCCAGAGCTGTCAACGAGTCTTTGGATCTATCATCAAACTTTGAGGGTCTTGCCTCCTGTGTCAACCTTGGGCAAAACTACAGGATACTGGGGACAGGATGAGGAAACCCCATTGGACATGTAATCCAGAAGGAATGGATGGGATCATATCCTTGGCACCCATAAGAAGCCAATTTTCCCAAAACTCATCAGTTGTATTTTTCTTTCTTACAAGCTAGTCCAGCGGGTTACTTTTCCAACACAGAGGGAGGTCCATGGTGGAACAAAAAGAGAGAATAATTTATTAGTTCTTTTTTTATATAAAGGATTGGTACCACACTCAATGAGTTTACTTTTTACCCTTTGCACTTTTACTCTCTTTTTCTCTGTATAATTTGCATTAATGGGCTGAGAGTAAAGCGGAGACAGGAATACAAACTTGAAGCCCAAACGGTGACCAAATCAGTTCACTGAGACAGGGAGATAGAGAGAGGGAGGGAGAGAGAGAGAGATATCACTAATGATTTTAGTGTATGGACATGCCTGGCATCCAAATGGGTAATGAAAGCATCATAATCAGAAGAGTATGATGACTTGGCGCCTTAAAATATGCTTGCAGACGGCTTAGAAAGATGCTGCCTGTCTCCTCTGCTTTCTTTTACTGCCATTAGACCTAGGCTTTCTGGCTGTTTACTGCTTCCTGGGCTTAAGTTTATTTGAGCATTTTGAATACAGTAATATGAGATGACATAATGAAGCACCCTGTACACAGTACAGTGACATGCCTCAATGGGAGTTTGGCAGATAGATGCTGTTTTTGAGGAAATAAGGGCTCCCATTGCTCCCAGCTCCTAAATTGCTGACAGATTTTGATAACTACAGTCCATGTGTTTGTGCCGGGCAGCTCTTGCTTTAAAAATGTATACTCTAGAGATCAGTTTAATTATAATTCTTAAATACAAATGAGCTTGTATGTTGTCTATATACTGTAAAGCTGGGATTAATTCAGTAACAGATCAGAAATTTCACTACCTTCAAACAGACGAAAAAACCTTTAAGCTGACAAATAGGCTATACCTTGAAATATAAATTCAAATTTATATTTCCCTAGGCATCTGGAATGATTCAAATGCAAGCAGAGTTTGAAAGGAATATGCCTTTTTATGTTGTTGAACTGTTACAAAATATCCTGTTAAACAAACAAACAAACAAACAAACAAAAAAAGATTTTCAGCATTACCACTGTAATAGTTGTTTGGCTGAGCTCCATTAGAAGCATTTATAATGAGCAATGTGTGTCTTTAAAATTCTGCCAAAGACATGCTGAAATGATGTAATACAGTTATAGACTCTATAATAAATAGTGGACGTCACCCATAGTTTTCTGAAGCATCATTGTGAAGTCCAATGCGGGTAGCTCTGTCTGTCGCAGTGCCCGACTCCACCTAACTCCCAGCTAATCCAAAAATGGGAGGGGGGAATGAGGTGAGCCAAATGAAACATGCACACCCACCTGGCTTAAAGCTACCAAGTTAGCTAAGGCTAACAAGTTAGTCTATTGCTGTGTTGACACAGAAAGCAAAGCGAATATTTGCCTTGTGTTATTCACGGGTGTTTGATTGCAGAATAATTTGTGTTTATTCATGTTACATGACAGTGGGTTTATTCACTCCAAACAGCCAGAACAGACCCAATTTAGGCCTAATGTAGTAACTTTTCCTTTATAAACACACAAGACTCAAAACCTATTTATGATTAATATGTACCTACAACTAAAATGGTATTAGGACACACTCTAAGTTGAAAAGGACATTTTAGAGGACATTTTGACATGTCATTGTCAGAACAGGGAGAAGGACTTTCTGTCGACCTTAAGGAGGTCCCGGAAAGCCATTCAGCGGCTCAGGAAGGGAAAGCAGGGCTTGGACCAGGCTGTGTTCAGTCGGGGAGAACTGCTGACCCGGACTGGGGATATTGACGAGCGCTGGAAGACTTTGAGGAGCTCCTGAACCCGACTAACATGTCCTCTGTAAAGGAGGCAGAGTCTGAAGACTTGGGGGAAGACTTGCCCATATCCCAGGCAGAGGTTGCTGAGGTAGTCAAGAAGCTCCTCAGAGGCAAGACGCCAGGTGTGGATGAGATTTGCCCTGAGATGCTGAAGGCTTTGGACATTGTTAGGCTGTCTTGGTTGACACGCCTCTTCAGTGTCGTGTAGAGGATGGGGAAAGTACCTGTGTAGTGGCAGACTGGGGTGGTGGTTCCCGTTTTTAAAAAGGGGGACATGAGGGTGTGCTACAATTACTGGGGCATCACACTGCTCAGCGTCCCAGGGAAAGTTTACTCCAGAGTGCTGGACAGGAGGCTCCGAGTGATTGTCAAACCTCTGATTAAGGAGGAACAATGCAGATTCTGCCCTGGCTGTGGAACAGTGGACCAGCTCTTTACCCTTGCAGTTTTTACTCTACATGTGCTTTGTGAACTTGGAGAAGGCCTACGGCCGTGTCCCTCAGAGGGTCCTGTGGGGGACACTGCGGTAATATGGGGTACCGGCGCCATTATTATGAGCCACTAGGTCCCTAGGCAGTTCAGGTTGGGAACCTCAGAATTGTGTCTCTGCCTTTTGCACTTCTGTTGGCTTCATCAGTCCGTGACCTTCAGCATGCACTGGGACAATTTGCAGCTGAATGTGAAGCCGCTGGGATGAGAATCACCACCTCCAAGTCTGAGGCCATGGTTTATTGCCGGAAAATGGTGGATTGCTCCTGCTGAGTTGGGGGAGAGTTGATGTCCCAGCAAAGGATTTTAAGTATCTTGGGGTCTTGCTCATGAGTGATGGGAAAATGGAGCATGAGATGGACAGGCAGTTTGGTGCAGCATCAGCTGTAATGCTGGCATTGTACCGGACCGTTGTGGTGAGGAAAGAACTGAGCCGGAATGTCAGACGATTTACCAGTCGTTCTACATTCCAAACCTCACCTATTGTCATGAACATTGGGTAGTGACCAAAAGAATGAGATTGTGGATACAAGCAGTCGAATTGAGTTTCCTGTGTAGGGTGGCTGGGCTCAGCCTTAAAGATATGGTGAGGAGTTCGGATATCTGGAGGGAGCCAGGAGTAGAACCGCAGCTCCTTCACCTCGAAAGGAACTAGTTGAGGTAGTTCGGGCATCTGATGAGGATGCCTACTGGGCACCTCCCTTTGGAGGTCTTCCGGGCACATCCAACTGGGAGGAGACCCCAGCGTAGACCCAGAACTTGCAGGAGGGATTATATATCTCATCTGGCCTCGGGATCCCCCAGGAGGAGCTGGAAAGAGTTGTTGGGGAGAGGGACGTTTGGAACACCCTGCTTAGCCTGCTGCCACCATTACCCCGACCCCGGATAAGCAGAAGATAATGGATGGATGGTTGGATTGTCAGAACAGTACTGATTGAATTAATAACATTAATGATGGATGCGTTCCATTTAGGTGTTCAACGTCTAGGACCCTGGTAGTGTTCTGGCTGGCTCAGTGGCATTGCTTTTGGGAGACTTAAACAGAACAGAACCATCCTTATGTTATTTGTTCCACCGGTGCTTTGTCTGCTACATTAAGTCAAAATGTCTGTTGTTAAAACGTTCTCTTTTCTGCTTTAGATAAAAGCAGTAGTTTGGATGGGTCAACACAGTGCCAAAATCTGTTCCAAAAGCAGCGGACTACTGAGTAAGTGAGCCAAGCCTGTTTCATATTTATCTAACAGTGTAATTACAATGTCATCTTATGTGCTTATATGGATGCTAGTGATAGACCAATTAATCCATCAGCCAATTAATTGGGACCACGTCTGGCATATTGAGATAATCGGCATCGGCCGTCGCCTGTGCTCACAAGGCAGATAAACAAAAATGTCTGTAGACACATCTGAAGGCAGCCTTGTCAGTGCTGGCTGGTTGCTGTTAAACAATGTTGGCATCAGAGACTGATGAGATGGCTCACTTAAGAGTCATTTTATGTATCTGTGTCAAGTGAGCCACTGTCCCACCCCTTTAGGAGACTAGTGACAGGTTCCGAGTCTGTTCAATAGACTCAGGAAATCACTTTTATGAGGAAGAACTGAACGTGAGTGCAGCTCATGACCGATTACTTTGCTCCCTAGTCACTGAAATAAATATATTTTTTGCCACAAGCCACATATCTTCTGAAAGTTCTGAAGCTAAAAGGGCATTTTTGTGACCAGTGGTGGAAAGTAACTAAGTACATTTACTCAAGTACTATACTTAAGTAGAATTTTGAGGTACTCACACTTTAATTTTTATTTTCTGCTAAATTAGACTTCTACTACACTACAATTCAGAGACTAATGTTGTACTTCTAATTCACAACATTTATTTGACAACTTAAGTTACTAGTTACTTTGCAGATTTAGTTTATTAACACAAAATATAATCAACACATTATGATGTAGCCTAATATTATAGATTAAGATAAAATTTTATTGTTCCCCAGGTGGACTTTCGCAAGCTGCTCATCAGATAAACCATATAAAGTAGTTAATCCACCTTTACCAGCTTCAACATTAAAGTGATGACCACATTAATGGATCAATAACTAAAATACAATAATGTAATATAAATTATTCAAAAATATGCAATTCTGCATAAGGAGTAGCCTACTTTTACTTTTGGTACTTTAAGAATATTTTGATGTTAATACTTTTGTACTTTTTTAAATTTTACTTGAAATGAAGTATTTCTACTGTGTGGTATTGCTACTTTTACTTAAGTACAAGATCTGAGTACTTCACTTCTGTTTCAGACAGACAAATCAGGAGTAAATTAACTCTGTCCGAGACCTGTCTCCATCTCAACAACACACTCTTGTGAGATCAAGAGCATATAAGCTAGCAAATAAAAACAAGTGGTAAAAAATGTCCCAAATGTTAGATTTTTGACTGTAGCCTCTCTATTATTGTATTGTTTTGATATGGACAAGGCAAATAGAATGATGTTAGGGATATCCTAAAGGACAGCAAATCTAAATCTAAAACCATTACTGGCTACCCTTAAATATATGTTATGTTATATGTTCAAGTAAATAATATATTAGTGTTAAATAAATGTTCATAGCTTCAGCAATTTTGTGACCCATTTGTTATTAACTGTTGTTTAAAAAAACAACAACATGATATCTGCATTATAATATATTATATCGGCCACTGGCTGGCCTGCATCGGCTATTGAAAAAACATATTGGTCGACCACCAATGGATGCTAATGTCGCTAACCCTTGATAGCTGCTAAAAGCTAGTTTGTTGAACTACTGTGTTCATTGCTTTATCTATCAGTTAGCCAACTGTAACGTGTACCATAAGATACAAAGGTAGCACACACACAGATCTTAGAAGAAAGTGGACTACTCTCAATTTCACCTAATTATTTCAGCCATGTCACCGAACATGCTAATGTTTCAGCCTAGTGGCTTTCATCAGAGCATGTAACAAAATTGTTTGGTTGTGGTGTGTAGTTTAACAGTATATGCAGTATTTTGTTCAAATTTCCAATAGGAGAAGCCTTTGCTTTAACACAAATCTTAGCATGGTTAGTGCTTGTTTAGCATCATGTTGTGGGGTCAGAATGCATTGTGTAATCATTTATGTGAATTGTAGGGAAAGAGTAAAAAGCTACAGCTTGACTATATGTAGAAAAATAGTACTCTTTTGCCAGTACTGGGTGAAGTCCTTTTATTTAACCTTTACAATTATGGTTAACATTCTCTCAGGAATGCTGTTCAACAAGAAAAATCATACGTATGTTGTAAATACATTGCAGAGAAATTCAGTGCTTATTTATAAATATGAACAATGCTGCCCTTCTCATTAAGCAAATAACTTTGATCTAACAAAATGCCAAGACGCTTAATAAAACTTAACTACCCTACTGCCACATTTATAGTTTTTCTTATATATATACAGATATATATATATCTATATATATATATATCTGTAATATATCTGAAACTTTTTCTAGCTATTTAAAAGTTATTTTTCCCCTCTTATGGTATGAAATGCACATCAATAATTATAATATAGAACATCATCCTGTTATCTCTAATCATATTATTCTGATTTTCAATCTAACTTTTTAATCAATTTGGATTTCTTACTATATGTGTTTTGAGCCATGCATGCTCAAAAGTACAGCTTAAATGGTCCAAAAGTACTTTAAATCATATTTAAACATGGCATTTTGAACTTTTCCCCTTTAGCCTTACTGTACCTATTGTTCCTGTCTTGTTCTTTCTATAATAATGCCACAAGGGGATACAAAATTTGATGATTTAAACATTTCAAAGCAAGTATAAAACATCCATGATTGTATTGGGAGGAACAGTGCTGTAAAATCATGAAAGATCATGTAAATATACCACTTGAACCACTCTTAGAAATAGAAGAACCCTTATTTGAAAAAAAAGCTTTTCCTTTGAGAACAATTTTCTAATCCTTGAAGGTACATTGTTAATTTGTACAAACAATAGTACAAACGTATAAATGCCATGGGACGACGCAACCATCAAACTGCTAAGGAATGGAGACGCCTTCTGTCTCTTACAGATGAATATACTTCAGCACAAAAAGTGCAAATCAATCCCAGAACAAAAGCAAAACACCTTGTGAAGATGCTGGAGGAAAAAGGAACTAAAACTTCTTTATTCACATTAAAACAAGTCCTTCATGCACATAATCTTAAAGGCCACTCAGCAAGGAAGAAGACACTGCTCCAAACCCATTTAAAAAAACATCCAAACTATGATTTGCTACTGCACATAGGGACAAAGATCTTATTTTCAGGAGGAAGGTGCTCTGGTCTGATGAAACAAAAATGTAACTGTTTGTCCAGAGCATTGTTATGTCTGTAAGGAAAAAGGAGGAATTGAAGAACAGCATTCCAAGCACAGGGGTGGTAGCATCATGTTGTCGGGCTGCTTTGCAGCAGGAGAGACTGGTGCAATGATGATATCTTGGTGTGATGCCTGTCCATCTGTGTGTCAATTGATACTAGGACCTGGATTGAAGTGATGGAAGTTCAGAAGCTTCAGAGAATCAAAGTAAGCTGAATTTTATGTCATATTTCAGCAAGCTTGAGTCTAGCTAAGGACTTTTATGGTTGAAAGTAGACTATTTTAATGCTAGCATTGGTTTCTTGCTTCTTTTGTTGAAATGAACTATACAGCATGGCCAAACAATGAGGTGTGCCAATGAAGGCTCTGAGTATAGGAGTTGGAGGACAGGCTTATTCAATCTTTTCCAATGTCACCATTATTATTTGCCCATATTCCTACTGCTCTCATTGGACCCTGCATTACTTTGTTTGTATAGTAAGTGGACCTTGCCTTGATGCAACTGTATTATTTTCTTATCCCTCTTTTCTATGTCACTTTTGCTGGAGATTACATTAATTCATCATCTTAGGCCTGATTAGCCTGGCTTGTGTCCTTTCTGTGAAATTGTTGATTCTACTGGACCATTGAACTAAGTTGACAATTTCAACATCTTTTGGAACTGTAAAGACAGCTTTAAGTCTGATGGGGACATCATGCTCTTGGAATGCCATACAAAAACAAGAATGCTCAGATAAATGTGAAGGCCAACATGTACAGATACGCAGCCGTACCAGAAATTAGACAGATACTGCTTCTTTAAGTATACTGGTGATCCTAAATAGCCAATGGCGAGGTCAAAGAAATCATAGCAATGACAGACCATCTGGTACCTATCTCGGGAATCAGAAATTTGTCAGTGTCCAGCCACAACCAGTTTCCTTCCCTGTCACAAATACCCTAGCTGAAAGTAACTCTTTATGATGTCAGATCATTGGGTAATAAATCCTGTTTTTAGTTGAAATATGGCTAAACAGCACTCCTGGTGAAGCAACACTGATAAAGGTTTGTCCTCCAGACTATAATCTTTTTCAAACTATTTCTTTGTCAGTCAGACAAAGCAGGACAGGAGGAGGGATTGCAGCCATTTTTAAAAAACAGTTTGTGTATTATGATATTGACTTTTTTTTTCATCATTTGAATATCTTTCTGTTGAGCTCAAAGCAGAGATATCAATGCTCTTCATTACAATGCATTAGCCGCCAATATATTCACTGCTTTTTATGCAGGAATTCTAAGAGCTGATCACTAGATATTACAGAGTAATCCTGAATGAAGACCTGAACATTTATATCAACAAAATTAATGACTCTAAAGCTATGGAGCTTATGGATTTTCTGGACAGCTTTGAACTTACCCTACATGCATATGAAGCCACTCTTCAGCATGGTAGCATTATAGACTCAGTAATAACAACAGTGATTAACATTAACAATTGTCAGTATTAGATTTACCTATTTCTGACCATCACTGTGTGCTTTTAGATGCTAACTTAATCTTAACAAAGAGAATTTTCGATTCAAAAGAGATTCCTAGATGGCAAGGTTGAAAGAAAGTTCTGTAATATTATGAGATCGTTTGAGTCTTACAGCTATGATTGCTTTCTAAATGACATGGTTAAAAATGTTAACAAAATACCTTGTCACCCTCTTTAAATACTGTTACTCCATAAAGGTTAAGAAGAGGTCAACTGACAGAATCTCCCCATGGTTAAACAATAACTGTGATAATGAGGTTTAGAGAATCTGTAGAGCAGCTGAAAGAACAATTTACTGTAATATAGGGATAAACGATATTGTTTTTTGCCGATATCCGATATGCCGATATTTTCAAACTCATTTAGGCCAATTGCCGGTGCCGATACCAATATACACGCATCTTTTTTTAAAGAGAACCCCAAATCTCTACTGTACTAGAATTAACCTATTACTCTTATTGTGATGGCCTAGCCTACTT
>JBBPCS010000480.1:11189932-11212231 GCA_037974645.1 Hollardia meadi | reverse complement strand
CCAGTTTGTGAAAGGTCTTAATTTTAGTTGATTAATAAATAATCAAACTCATTGAATTGCGTAGCATCATTCCATTGCATCGTCCAATCACATTGTATCGCATCGAATCGCATTGTGTTGAATCACATTGCGTCGAATCGCGTTGCATCGTGATTGGGGTGTGAATCGTATCATATCGCATCGGTAGTTGCTGCATATGTATCTTTCATGCATCGGATCGTTGACAGTGTATCGAGACACGTATCATATCGGCCTCACACCAGAGATGCCCGATCCTAGTGTGCTGCAGTGCATAGGTCATGGCAACTTGCATGAAATACATCAAGGATACCAATAATATTCATGGCCTCAGAAGTATTAAATTACAGTCTACAAGAGTCTGAACATTATTTGATGTACAGAAGATGTACAACTTTTTTCATCAAGAATTCCTTTCATATATTCTTATCACTATAGGCCTCTGTCGCTCAGGGTTGACCACGGTTGTCGGCAAACTACGGGTCTGCCCCTCTGAAACAGCGTGTGTTGTGACAGAGAAGTCCTTTGCAAGCATGGTAATCTCTATCACAGAGGTTACATCTGTTTCTGGTTTTAGGTCTAGGTTTGCATTGCAGCACTCTTTTCTGCTGACCCTCTTGTCTGCTGCAGCATCTCTCAAGTTTCTGGTCACCTATTTTGAGGTGTTGGTGCAAGGTGCTTCTCCAACCTGTGCAGTCAGCTGTAAGAGCCTCCCAGGACTTGATGTCAATGTCAGATATCTTTGTAGTGCAGGTGGGGATGATCTGTTGTTCTTTTTCGAGTTGCCAGTTCTTCATAGACGGGAGGCCTCTGTGCCTCTGTGTCTTGACTTGTGATGTTCTTCTTCTTCAGCCTGATAATCAGATGGAAGTGTTTACTTTTCTGGATCAAGAAAAGAGATCCATCAGTGCCCGGAGTTCTTGCAGAGTGTGGGTCGCTGCTTCACTGGTGAACAACATGTCTCTGATGCCTTCCATCTGATCTGTGCGGGTGGTAGATGCCCTCTGTTGCATCACAAAAGGCATGCTTTAGGAGCATAGCAAAATAAGAGTCGAAAGAGTGTGGGGGCAAGGGCGCAATCTTGCCTTGTCTGCTCTCTGTGTCGCCCTGGGCGCGACTCCAGCAGCTCCTAAACACAAGCACGCATGCACACACACACACACACACACACACACACACACACACAGAAACAGAGACAGTGAACAAGGTGAAGTGAAGATAACATGTTACTCAAGGCTAATTGGTGTTTTTCCCGATGGCTTCATAATTCCAACCAGGAAGGATAGACTTTTAAAGCCGCACATCACAGCTCCGGTATGCAATCATTTCGAGTTTAAGCCGAATGAGAGAGCAGAGCCCATTAATGTGACAACAGTGGCAATGAAAAGTGGCAAAAGGGTCTTCTTAGCAAAGGTAACCAAGGCTTTACGATGCTTGATATCTCGCATCTCGAGTTTCCCCCTTATCTCCCAACATGGTGAGGTGCCAAGTTCCCTCAAAAAAGTCTTTGGAAATTGCTCCATGAGGTCTGGTTAAGACATCTTGCTGGTGTTCATACCTTGTTGATATGGTGTGATTTTTCTCTGTCATATGTTCTTATCACTGTAAATAACATGATATAATGGCTGTCATAGCATGACAAGTATATGTTTTTTAATATACCCCTACACACATTCAAAGGCCTTCTGTTAAGTTGCTGAAGAGAAAAAAGACACAAGAGGAAACAGATGATGCTGACTGTTCCCTGTTGACTGAGGCGTTTCTGAGAAACTGATAATCTTTTTAGTTGCAAGGAGGAGATCAAAAGGAAGAAAAATGCCAATAGGGCATTGGTATCTATCCATCTATTTATCTCTCTTTCTTCCCTGTTGCTGGATCCATCTCAGTATATCCCCCATGTCCTGCCTCATTCTTTCCGGTCGTTCATCATTTTCCTGTGTCCAACTGCATTCTGATCACTTTCTTGCTCCTTTGTCTTCCCATCTTTCTCATTTTTTCTTTTCTTTACCATCTCCTGTCTTGCTGTGTTATCTAACAGGCCTCTGGGCTTCTTTGTCTATACAATTTCACACTCTTATCATTCCTAGTCTTTCATCCCTCCCTCCTCTCACCTGCCATTCTACCATTCACTTTTTCCTAAGTTGGCCTTGATGGATACAGCATGAGCTATACCATGGTTATATCCATTGGCATCCGAGTGCTCGAGATGTTGTGACTCCTCTAGTGTCTGTTGCTGTGACCCTGTCAGCCAAGTCAAGGATTTTCCTGGATTGCCAGAAAGGGAAGCCAGTGATGGACACGTACCTCTCGGTGTGGCCAGAAAATGAAGACCATTGTGCCACAATGAGGCACAATGAGGTTCCCTCCACATATCTAATTGCCATTCAGAGAGAAAGTGTGAGACCAGGGAAACCACTGAAAAAGAAAACCATGAGATTAGAATCAATAGATGGGTGAAGTGTTTGTGAGAGAGACAGTGAGTGAGTGACATTGGCATATGAAGCATGTTTGATGTTTCTGTCAACACTCCAGCTACAGTATTTCCTCAAGAGCTCCTTTCTAGGCTTAATTTGCACTCATCCCTCTTTACAGTCTGACATATTGAAAAAGTTGGAGCAGTGAAAGACATAGAGGAAAGGAAGACAGAGAAAAGAGAGCGGCCATTAATACTAAGGGAATTGATCTGCTCAGGTCTCGATGGGTTTGCCTGTCTGCCAGTGATTGTAGTATGCTCATTATCCATCTCTGCTCCAGGTAATTACTGGCTTGTTTTGATCGGAAAGCTTTTAATTAGTTGCTCATTAGCATTGTTTAATTAAACTCACCCCATGCCTTTTATAAAGCAGGAGTGTTCTTTCCCTACTTCATTAGATGTTGTGGGTTATAGTGGGACTGAGAGATAATGGGTGGACAGAAGCACTGTATGTTTATGCATGATTAGCATTAAGTAAAGTCAATAGTAGTTGTTTAAAAAAAAAAAATTACATTAGAATGAACACATCGTTGTAAAACAACTTTTAGAGTAGAGTTTGATGTAGTCTTTTAGGTGAACAGATGGGGGGGAAAAAGAGGCTGGAGGGAGAAGTGAAAGCACTCGCACATGCAGAAACTTTCCCCTGTGCCAAAAGTGTTGGACTGTTGCACATGGAGGAGCTGCGGTGGCAGCAGTGGGTTAAGAGACAGAGAGGCCGGGAGAGTAAGATGAAGTGGAAGAAAGTGTTTGAGCCCAGTGCGAAAAGCTATGTGAGAGGCTTTTAAATAGCTAGCTGTGCTGCACAGTTGAGTAGCTGAACAAGACAAAGGCAGGACAGCGAGAAGAATGTCAAATGCAAAAAACGATGCTTTGCTTTTTTGTCCATCATCCCTTTTCTTCTTTCCTCTTGTCTGTGGCTCTGTCCTTGTCTATTCCTGAGCTCTCACTCTATTCTTGTTCTCTATATTCCTTTATGTTGCCGTGTCTCTTTCATGCTGCCTTCTTCACGAATCCTCTCCCAAATATTCAATTCTTTATCTGAGCTTATTTTCTCTCTGTCTCTGTCTATCTTTTTGCTTCCCTCTCCCACTGTGCAATAGCTGACACAGTATTCTTCCTGCCAAGTAGTTTACTGAAGTAGGGGTTTGCATGTATGGTTGTGTGCATTTGCATGTGCAAGAGTGCATATTTGTGGCTACATATGTGTATCTGTTTGCACACTGGGTGCGCAGTGACCGAACAGTCTTAGTTTTGTTTTCTTAGCACGTCTTAGTGGAGTGTGACAGTGAACAAAGTGTCAGTGTGTGAGGGTGGAGTGAGAGCCAGCCCCGTGTGTCATAGCATGCCCCAGATCTGACACTCTGGAGCCCATAACTGAGGACAGTGGCTAGCTGTCTACATGATGTGGATGAAACCAATGTCTGTAGCTGTAAGCCTCATGAGGAACGAGGGAAAAGCCAATAGGGATGTGAGGATAGTAGGTGGTCAGGGTAGACTTAGCCTGTTGGCTGTGAGCACTGTCATCACATCACATGGCTGACTGACTGAGCAGACAGACAGAGAGACACAGAGCCACCACCCCCTGCCTGAGTGTCATCGCTGCTGAGCTACCCCACAGGAAAAAAAAAAGAGTATCATTCTGAATTTATGATCCAAACATCTTTGAATTCTTTGCTAACAGGCCTTTGCTATTTTATCCTTCTCATCAACTGCATTTGGTGAATCTTAAATTAGAAATTTAGAAAATGTAAGATTCACCAAAAAAGGACAATTATTCGAAATGTATATGATCTACAATACAAAAATTTATTCTTGTTAGTTGATTAATTCATAAAGGGCAAATAAATATTTCCTCTGTCAGTTAATTCAGCAATTTTTAACATGACAATAAAGTTAACCTTTTGGTATCACGTTTTAATCTGAAAGGACTTGGCCCCTCGTGTTTTAAGCTTATACATTAGATGATATGTGTCCAGGAATGTATTTGTTTAGACTTTCTAAACAACAGCTCTAATAATGAAAACAAGGTTTTTTTCCCCCCATCTTCTTATCTCCTCCTGTCACAAGAAATCAACTCTTTGTGACCCCCGCAGCAGCAGCAGCATCCAAACAGCAAGCGTCTGCCACTTAAGCTTTGGGGCTGTACATTTATACTAGGGTAGTAATATATTGAATTATCTTGTATTATGTCTCTACTCTTTAGCTTTGAGATAGCCATGATGATCCCCAATGCAGCAGCTGCCTTTCACCCCTCATTCCTCTCCTTATAGTGCATTTATATACATTAAGCTTCCATCTCCTCAGAGGTGAATTAAATCTCTGCACAATTCCATTGCTCTGCTCTATCTTCCTGCAGCTCAATTCCCAGCGCTGGTTACTGCTAGCTTCCGCAGCAGAGTTTGTTTCTGTAGGAGAAAGAAACGGAGAGCCATCAGGATTGCGAATGCTCGCAGAAAGCTATGGGGGTGCTCTTTTTACACTGGTACACAAGGACTCTGTGGAGTGATGATTTAGACAGGAACTGGAAGACCTATCAAGCCATTAGATGCAGAACTGAGCCAACTAGGCATTGTGGGTAAAGAAGCAGGCTGCACTTGAGCATACTCACAGGACAGAGGGGAAAACAGCGGCATGACTCTTGTGCACATGCACAAATACATGCAACACATGCCAACATGCCTCGGCATACACAAACACTGGCACCATGAGGATGCCCTGCTCCTGTGCTGGCTCACAGAGTTTAAAGGCAAGCCAAACACACTGTCTCTTACAAATTCAGCTTAGCAGCACAGAGAGACAGAAGAAGAGAGATGGAGAAAGAGAGAACACAGAAATAAGTCTGCAGGGTGGGATACAGGAGAGGAAGGTGGACAATAAAGAATCAATGATTTGACTCCTATGTTTGAAAAAAAAAGGGAAGAGCATGGTGAATGCAGAGATGTGGCCTGACCTTCAGGTGCCCTGGCGCCTTCTTTTCATGTGCAGAGCAGATTACCATGTGATTTTCAGTGGGAAAAATGAACTCACTGATGCATTGCACTAATTTCATTTAACATTGAAAGAAATGAGAAGAAGTACCAGAGAGCTGCCACGGGTAAGGTGGAGGTGTGAGGGAGCTGGGGGAAACATGGTGCAGTCAGCAGTTTGCGTTGAATGGAGTGAGAATGAGAGATAAGCCGGAAGCCATCAACTCATTACCCCACATATTACTCATTTTCAACTATTCCTTTACATCTCCTGAACGCTTCATCAGTGGTCTCCTTCTTTCTGAACATGGACGTAATCAAGAGGAGCGTTACAAATCCCACTGAGCGGTCGTTTCCTGCTCTTCATCGGCATTGTGGACAACATGTGTACTTGTATGTGTTCAAAGGGCTAGAGCCGAGCGTCATGGGGCAGGTTCAGGATTTTTCTTGCACCATCAGCACAGCTGTATTGGCTGTGGCAGAGATGCTTCTCAGCAATTTGTGCAACATAAAGAGTTAAGATGGCCATGCTCTTGACTTCTACTAATCCTATTACTTGAGAGTGCTGCTCTTAGAGGGCTCCAACCTCACTTTTATTGGAAATCCTTTGCCGTTATAAAGCCTTTTAGCCTTTGGCTGGGCTATTGCTCACATAAATCTAGTTATTGGCCTTTGGGCAATTCCCACATGTTTGTATTATTGCAATGTTACTTTTGGACATTTGTATACTGACACAATCCAGCTTTCCTATAATTGTTGTAATGCTCAAGTCATTCACCTTACCTGTTATTTTTTTATTTATCAGTTGCCTTATAGTTTCATTGTTTCACCAGCTTGAAGAAACTCAAGTCAGACAAAAAGAAACCACAGAAACAACCAGGGCTGGCTGTAATGCTTCTAATTTCCTCCTTAGCTGATCTCTAAATGTTTGTGCTTTGTCACTGCCACTACACCACAGAATAAATTTACTCTTTCACCTCCCTGTGCCTCCTTCTTCCCGCTCTCTAATTCATCTCATTTCCGCCTCGTGGTTGGTTCAATCCCTACCGCCTTTCAGTGCTGGCTCCTCCAGCGTCAGGCCTGCGCTGCTGGCTGCTCCGTATTCTGGGGACGTTGTGTCTCTGGGAGTGATTGTGCCGGTGGCAGAGAGGTCAATTGGAAGAAATTGCGTTGCAGCCACCGTGGAGCTGAGGCGAGAGGGAACAAACTGGATATTAGCCCAATCCATGTAGGCTGGCGTGTTTACACCATCTATCCACCACCACCGCGCCCCCCTACCCCACTGCTGCCACCCTCAGCACACACATACACTCCTCTACTTTGGTCAGTGTTTGACTGGAGAAATGGAACCAGGCCGGGGCAATATAAAACTTTATCATACAGTCGTGCAAATCCAAATTTAAATGTGTGGATACAGTTGCAGTGCTTGGTGTGGCAACATACAGATTGTATTTTTAAGAGCACTTTCTGCCTTGTGACTTTCCATTGCGTTAGTTCAGGCAGGCCACGGAAGTCAAACCACTGCTTTAAGTTGCCCTGCTGTTCGTCATGTCAATCCTAGTTCATGATAAGAAATGACTCATTCACACCATCTGGCATCTAAAGCAGAGGACGCCATTTGCGTTGAGAGTGTTGTTTCTAACCACCTGAGCTCTCTTCTGATCCTTCTCCGTCTCCAGAAACACCGCAGAGAAAAAGAAATAGTGGTCCCGCATGTCTGCTGCAGTCTGAGCTTCGGCTGCCGCTCCGCCAACCAAAGAGCATGAGTCCCAGCCTCAGCAGTCAATTCCACCGACCTGGAGCATATCGCTATCTTGTTAGCCTTGTCTAGCATTCAATGCTCGCTTTGCCACATAAACTTCAAATCCCAGCCTAGGGCCCGATTAGGCATCCTCAATGGTTGGGTAAAGTTCTTTCGGTGGTAGGGCCGGTACCTGCGTCACTGGCTGATGATGTCACTCAAGCATGCATCAATGCCACCACAGTCCCACGGAGATAGTTGGGAAATGCAGTCCTAGTCTCCACATGGGTTTCATTTTTTCCTAATGAGGCTATTGCTCCCACTCTAAAAAGCCATATCCTAATAGCCGACTTAACCAAGCAAATAAGCAGTGTTGTGGATGTTATACCTAAGCTAACAATACCTAAAAGCTTCCCTAGGGAGAATCTAGCTTGGTTATCTAAAGCTATTTAGGAAGTAGTTGAAACTACTTTGTATTAAATAACATTTAAATACTTTTATATTAATTAAAAATAAATACTACTATTACTACTACGACTACTATAATAATAAGAAGAAGAAGAATAGAAAACCCATGTCCGGTATTTGCTGCTTAGCTCCCCGCCTAAGGCTTTCCATGTAGGCCCTTCCATGGAAGGGCAGGGAGATGTGCTCTCCCTGCTTTAGGCTTTCCACTTAGGCACGTGGAAGGGCAGGGAGCTCCCACAACAGAGCCATACCACCAAATATAACGTAATGCAAATGGGAATCTTTGAAGTTTCTTTGACTATAGTGGTCCTGACTGAATTAAGGTTTAACATTTATCGTTGACCAAATATTTGTAGCCTGGGAAACAAACAATTGCCATTTCGTTTCACTTTATTAATGTATATCAATTGATTTAATTCTAATTGTATTAATTGTATTGGGTTGGAAGCAGACATTTCTGAGGAATATCTTAAAACTTTAGCACGTGAGACTACCTGCACTAGGTGTTGGTGAGATAATCCCATCACTCAATTTTCAGCTGTGCTGCTTTTTGCCTGTTTGCCAACGAAGTCCAGTTGTAAATATGAACAGTGCCCTTTGACTCTTGAGCATCTAAAAAATGTCTCAATCCTTTCTCCCTGTTCTTCCAAAAGCCTTTTGAATATTTGCCTGCCTAAAGTAAATCCATACAAGCCAAACACACCAGTTTAGCAATGTGCTAACTGTTACTATCTGTATTCAAGGTCAACCAGAAAGATGCGCATAAAAACTAAATCAAAAAATTACGTATTCCAGTTTAACAGAGAGATACTTGTGAATTTTCAAATTCACACGAACTAGGGAATGTTTAGTAGATTCACGCAAGGTAGTGCACGGTGTGTACAAGTGTACAAATCCCAGGCGGTTTCTGCCAAGGAAAAGGAAGACATGCCGCCACCCATCTGATCTGATAGTGCTATCTCTAAGCTTCATACACATGCTAATGGAAGTTGGCATTGGCAATTTCCGGTTGAGACCTTTTGTTGTTGTGATGAGCAATTAACAATGGCCTACAAAGATGTTGGTGTGAATATTTAATAGTGACAAAGCGGAGGAGTGAGCAGACAGCGTTAAAACTACATCTCATGTATAATTCATAGTCTATGACAGTGATTGGACTGTCTACCCCCCAACCCCACCCCCTCTCCTACTCCCTCCATATCCCATGGTACATTGGGCTCTCCTTGTATAGAGGAGAATCCGATGTGGAGTGGCACTTCATATCTTGTTAGGTGATTTATTCATGGTAATGAAGGATTTCAGTGTACTCTACAGCACAGAGCTTTGGTTGTAACATACTCAGTGCTGATCTGTGGGATGGATTATTTGAACACTGACTTTAATTCAAATTATATTACAGGGCTGGTGTTGTAGCATGAGAGGTGACCTCCAATGTCTGTCCATGCTGTCTCTGTCTGAGCCTTTACAGCCAAGCACGGCAGAGCAACACTTGTTCAAGCTTCACAATTGGTAGATTATATATCCGAGCTAGACAGCCTGCTATTCCTCCAAGTATTCATGCTCCTTTTCTCTCTCTGAATCTCTCTGTCTCTTCAACCCACCTTTTTCCATTTCTTGGTCCGACTTGCTGTTTGCTGTGCATCTCTTATCTCTTTGCCCTCGCTATCTCAGTCTCTCTCAGTCCAGGCTTGCCAATAGAGTCTCATTTGTAGAACTCTTCGCCTCTCCAGCCCACTTCTCCACACAGGTTTTTGAGCGGACACTGATACAATCACATTCGCACGTACACATGCACATGGAAGAGCATGCACATATTCATACTCTCACACCTTCCGATGATGTCTCTTTTACATTTATTCTCCCACTCTTTCCTCTGGAGTGTAAAGCTTGCATGTTGTCTGTAAAGCAGCCTACCACATGGCAGCATCACCCTGGTCCAGAGACCATGTTTTACCAGATTGTTTCCACCTGGCTGCTCACACATATCATACAGTGTATGCAGTATATGGAGCAAGATGGATGGAGTGATTATAAAAGAACACATGGTTTGACATTTATTAGTTGCTTTTAACTTCAGATATTTTCTCATTTCCTTTCTGCTTTAGACTAAGGTTATTTTTTTACAACTGAAATTGATTGTCTTATTACTCAGCAACTCTCTAACACTCACACACATATTTCTTTCTCTCTCTCTCTCTCTTTTCTCCTTTTTGTCCTTTTTTGAGTAAATCACTATTGATTTGGGTAACTGAAGCTTGCTAGCTAACATGCTACTATTGTGCTAACTGCTGCCTTTGCCACAGTCCCTGTTGGTGGTGTGTAGCACTTGCTTTTGTTCATGCATGTTAACAGTTAGAGGAAGTTAAGTTTGCAATTTTACAGCATTGGTTTGGAAATATTGATAATCTTGTGCTGTTGTAGCATGATCATACACCTACCTTATATCAATCATCTACCTGTCCACAGTAAGAAAAATGGGTAGTATTTAGAGCTGCAACAATTAGTTGATTAATCAATTAGTGGATCAAAAGAAAATTAGTTGCCAACTATTTAAATTGTTTCAGTCATTTTTCATGCAAAAATGTCGAACTGTGTCGAATTTCAAATCAATGTTGGTGGTGCCAGCTTCTTAAATCTAAGGAAGATTCTTTGGGTTTTGGACTTTTGTCAGACAAAACAAGCATTTTGAAGACGTCACTTTTGGCTCTACAAAATTGTGATGAGAATTTTTTTTTGGACATTTCATAGCCTGTTTTGGTTCTTTTTTGTGGCCACTAAGATGCGTCTTTTCTGCCACATTTTGGCCTTGCCTTTTAACATTCAAAACTGTCAGATTACTAAATAGTTTTCCATCTGACAATAGAGCTGTGATGATATAGATTTATACTTTCCGTGGTTGAAAAGCAAAATATCCCTGCAGTTTGGCAGTTTACCATCAGCCCTCCCACAGAAGAAAACAATAATAATAGTAATTACTTGAACTGAAAAAAAAAGAAGGGCAGCGTGACCATTTTAAGGAATAGGGCAGTGTGGTGGGTAGTGTGTGTGTGGGCATGCAAGTGGGAGAGGGCTCGCACCAAGCAGGAGAAAAGCGAGCAGTGCAGAAAAGGGTAGCGCAAGTTGTCAATCTGGCAGTAAATGTACAATATGGGCTACAGTGTATCAGGTAATAAATGCTGCAGCTCCTCAAGACCAAGACAAGTCTTGTCAGTTATTTCCCAACTTCTGGATAATGGGCATCTGTGACAGCTCTGATCTCAGACACATTTCGCAGTGTAATAACATTAACCCTATACAAAAAAATATGGTAATTATGGTGAAGAGCTCAACCCTGCAGTATTGCGGTTATCCTGACTGCCCTATCTGAAAGCAACAATCATGAATTTAAGTGCGGACAGGGAAAATAGTTTTTACTAAAACAGCCTAGTCCTGATCTCTTCCAGAGATCCTGACCTTAAACTGACATCTCCTCACAGAGAAAAAAAAGAAAGAAGATGCATTGGTTCCAATCGCATCCAGTAAAAGGATTCCTGATTCTCACAACATGCAGATGTCTGTGCAGACGCTTTATAGTGAGTGTGCTGATGTGCTTAATGTGCTCATTAAATCAGCGAGAACAACGCATGTGTTTCTGCTCATTCTGCCCACATGAGGTAGAGTCGTAATTCAATCTGCAGCCTCCCTGGTTAGCCACATGTGCTAATGCCTGCAGCAGGCCTTGATGTAGTCTGACACTGCTGCGCTGGAGATACAATCTGAAGGAAAGCTGTGGTTGCCAGGAGGCTCTGGTGAGATAGTGAGGTATTGGACTCACTGCATTGGGAGTGTTAGTGTGGGGGTTGTTGGGTGGGGGTTTAAAGGAGGTTAGGGACTGGGCCACATTTGGCATCCACAGCACACTAGGGAAATTTTGGTGGCCAGAGAGATATGAGCATCATTAGAGTTTTTTTTAATTTTTTTATTTCAATTTTAATCAGGCAGTCCAGTGAGGTAAGAGAGATAAAATAACGGTTATTTATAGAGACACACTGTCCACCAGGATCTGGATGTCCTACAGCAGGGCCAACATAAGAAAGGTGGAGGCAGATATGTTTTTTTTGTTTTTTTTAATTTCAAGTCAAAACAAATTAACCTAATGTTGGCAAATGCAAATGGCTGATGTTTTCATGCCCAGCTTGAAAGGATGAGTCATCCTTATTATGGTGTCATCCCTGTCACCTTTGCTTTGGCGCAGGCACAAGACAAATTTGTGTGTGCGTGACCTGGCACTGGCCTCAGTGACACACCAGTGATTGAGACAAAGAGACAATGAGATCAGCAGGTCATCCATGTGCTCCGAGTTAGAAGACAGGGCATCATTAGAATTTGTGTTGCATCATTAGAAGTTGTGTCACATTTGAGTCACACACATTTACTCCTCCGGCAAAGGAAGGGGGCTCAACATTTCAAATACGCCATCGCTCCCTCCCTCTCGTCCTTTTTCCTTCCACCCCTTCACTCAGCAGATCCACCACAACACTGTAAACCAGACTGTAGGAGCCAGGAATAAATGGAAGTGACACCCAATGTAACCTTCTGGATTCTTCCATGTGACCTCGGGCTAAATTCCCTACAGACTATCAGCACCTCTTTTGCTCTGTTGCCTGTCACAGCAGGGAAACTGCTGCACTTGAGGGCTTTCTAAATCCTCACTGTTGTTTATTGCAGGGGTTCTCAACCTTTTGTAACTTAAGGCCCGTTTCTGATTGTCAACACATTTCTGAGGACCACCTTCTCAGATAAATGTCAGAAAAAACATAACATGACCACAAAAAAAAAAGGGAAAAAAAGGAAATATACTGTATACTGGGCTGTGACAGGACTATACCACATTCAACATGCTGTTTTGTGGAAACCATTTTGTGCCACTGCATCCAAGGGAACGTTAGTTATAGTGGCAGAACATGTTTGTCTGGTGAATCTCTCATTATTGAAATTATGCATTTTAATTAGACATTTTTTATTTATGCAGATTCTTGAGCACCTTTAGAAATTAAAATAACTGTCTTTGTAAATTACAAAGCTGATGAGGCCCAGAGAGGCAACCTCTGAGGTTGAGAATAGCTGGTTCATTGAACAGAAACATTACAAACAGTAACAAAAAATATTTTTTGCATTTTGGAAGATAACATAACAAACTTAGGGGAAATGTGTGCTGTCAGTAGAGATCCAGCTTTCGTTGTTGCAAAAGAGGTGTATGTTTGTAGCAGACTGTAAGCCACTTCTGTAAGTAACTTCTGCTGAGTTTGCAAAATGTAGATAAATATATCTACATATATCTACATATCAGGCGTCAACCTATTTTTATGGCTGTATTGCCTAAAAGATAGACTTAAAGTAGAAATAAACACTTCAGGTCATGTTTAGAGGCAGACAGACAAATCTGAGTGACACAAAGTTGAAACGCGAGCCTGCATGGAGCAGCACAGATTCTGGTTCAGAATCTGTTGCAAATTATATCCATAATTTTAACTGCTCTTATGAAGCACAGAGCAAAGTTATGGTGAGCAGGCATGCAGCCAGAGCAGACATGTGGCGTGTCAGTATAATAAAACAGTAATGCTATCATATTCAGTTTGTTATACGCTAAAATTAACTGAAAATATGCAGTTAAACAATTATGAGAGAGGTGTTTTAATGGAATTCATAGTGATTATAATCCTATTTTGACTGATTTAATTCATATATGGTCGATATGGTATATGTATTGTTATATGATTTCCTGCTGCAAGAGGTCATTTCCGGGATCCAAAATTAGCACTCACTGCTCGCCAAACAAGAGTAAAAATCTACATTAGCCGCCAGTGGCAGGTTACTGAAATAAACCTGTTTCACTAACAACTCTAATCAATACAACACAGAAGTTGATTAACCACATTTTGTTTTGCATCAACACTGCACACTGGTTAATAAACACAGAGGAGCAGAGGAAGTATTCAGATCCTAAAAATGTAAAACTAGTCAGTGTGGGATTAGAAAAAGTACCATAGCAGTCGTTTGATTAATGGGGAAAATAATCAGCAGATTAATCCATAAGAAAAATAAGCTTCAGTTGCATTCCTTTACAAAATATTTAAAAATCAGCTCCAAACACAACAACAGCAAAATCCTGCCATAATAATAATGTAATGATATAGTATATACTAGTATAATAGTCAGGGGGGGGGGGGGGCATTTTTTGCATTGAGTACTTTTAATTTCAATTCTTAAAGTACATTTTCCTGATTATATTTACGTACATACGAAACATTTTCAATGTAGGGCTTTTAAACAGAATTTTCACAGTGCTTTGTAAAAATTCTGAAAATGGTGGGAAATGTGGTCACAAAAGTGCCAAAAGTGACACCTTCACAATGCTTGTTTTGTCCAACAAGAGTCCAAAAATATTTTGGCTGGAAAATTTTTTGGGGTTTACCAGCCATTGGCAGATAGACCAATAAATAATATTGAACCCCGGCCATCACTTCATGCAGTTACAGTAAAACGGCTCCTCTCCTGGCAAGGAGAGCTTTGAGTATAATTCAAATAAAGTGGAGAGAAAAACACACTTGTTAACGCTGCGTGTTAGTGTTCTTCAAAGTTCATTAATTAAAACTGTCAAACTACAGAGTGATTGCACTGCAAATATTCCAAAAAAAAAACCCACCGTAAATGTAAAGCAAAGTTCTTTGCTTTTGACAGTAAGGGTTCATTTCATCACCGTCATAAAAAAAAGATAAGAGAAGCAGATGTAAAGGTGTGATGCATATAAACAAACTAAATTAACACACTTGTAAATTGCTTGAATTTTCTCTTCCTACTCTGTCAGTGAGCATCTGGTGGTGCCTGCGTGTGTGACGCTACATGCATCTGCACGCCTACAGTAAGGCCGTACAGTAATGGAGGGTGGAGGATGGATTGCTGTTGAGTGCCTACGAGCGGATCTGCAGGGTTCAGCTGCCTAGCGTATGGCTGAGTGATGCTCTCCGCCTGGCCGCCGCTGCACTTCTAATACACCAACACAAGCACAAACAAGCGGTTGGCTGGTGTGCTTAGCCTCGGCGCCACCTCAGATCAACAATATTAATACACTCCAAATATTAGTTTTCTCCCTTACCAAGCTGGGTGCTCTACGCCTGAACCTTCAGCAGTCCTTGAGGATTGAGACCGCAGCATGTGTGCTTTGTGGTTGCATATTAAGCCAATTACACTGTACTGCCTCTGGTGTCTTTTATTTATCCTTATAGACACAAGTAACCATATAACATTATATATACTGTATATATATACTGCTGATGAATTCATATCACCGCACTGAATTGTGTTGCACTTGTTTGTGCTGCAGGATATGAATGTATTTAGACAAGGGCCATGACAGTCGCACTAAAGAGTTGCTTCTTGCTAAGCCTAAGTGGGAGAATAGTAAATAGAGAACGGGAGGAGAGCTGTGCATCGTGAAATCCCCATCTGCTGTAAAGTGGGGCGCTGACACTTTCAATCTGTTCGGCTTCGCATTCGTCCCTCCCTCTCCGCTCTCTCTCCCCTCTCCATTATTGCCCCGATCCTTGATCTTCCCTCTGTGTCTGCTTTTGTTTCTCATGGGCAAAGCCTCCTTGGTCTGCTTTATACAGTAATCACAGATCTATTTCAGTGACAGGGCCTTGGCTCGAGTCCCACGGTGTAGGTACTAGCTGTTAAAAACAACCTGATGTATTGAATAAATTCTCGACATTTCATCCCAGCCTACATAATGCATCCCTGGTTCCAGTCAGCTAACTATTAAGCAAACATTTGTTTTTTGAACCATGCCTTTCATCGCAGTGTAATTACTTTTGTGGTGTTCAGTTTTCCTGAAGGGACCATGGGAAATGTTTTTGCTCTGTGTGGATGTGATACAGAGGCCAACATGACCTCTTTCTCCTGGGGCACAGGGACAAGTGGTAGGATTATTTTCTGCTCTTTAAATGTTAGCATCTTGAGCCTCTTTCCATGGTTAGAAGCACTGGGACAGTTGTGGTCACAAACCACTTAAAGTTTGAACATTTCTGTACCACGAGATACAGCATGATATCTAGCTGTGTTTCGGACTTATCTTAAGAGTGGATATTGTGTTGAATGCTTCAACCGTGGGAACAGGATGCGCTATCTGTCTTTATGAGAAAATACTTCCCTTTGTCTCCCGTGTAGAGAGAGCGTCGGGTAAACCCATTCAATTATCAGCTTTTTCAAGCTCCGTTAGGTCAAGAAAACCGTTACATTGGATCAAATCCGTGTGAGATAACAGGTGAATTTTTACCCAATTTTCTGGTGTAAATGTGATTTCCACACATACAAAGATACATCATGCTCCTTGTGGAGATGTATTTCCTTTTTGGATTTACCCCAAATAACTTGTTTATACAAGATATTAAGTGTGAAACCAGCAGGTCAAGACGACCTGCAATTTCCCAAAAAAATTGTCATCTAATTTTTTTTTTCTGTATTAAAAGATTTCTTATCCCTTTGTTACATTCTCTTTAATTTTAATTTATTTCCATTGCCTGTGTTATGTAGTGACCCCGTAACAAGCTGCTACACAATCTGCTCTTCCTCTTTCTCTGAGTGGTACTAATCCAGCTGTGTTTAAGACACACACACACACACACACACACACACACACACACACACACACACACACACACACACACACACACACACACACAATTCTGGTTAGTCAAAGGCTTTCTGTGAGGCTGGAGTGAGGGATGAGCTTGTTGGAGTTGGAGAGTGAGGAACGGAGGTACTGCAAGTGAAAGAGGGAGTTGAAGGGTGCTAAAAGGGTCACAGAGGCTGGTGTGCCATGCACAACCTCTTATTCATTTTTTTCCCCTGGTTTACAGGTGTGGATGTGTGTGCACCTGCTGCTTTTAGTCAGGGCAGGGGCTGCTTTGGTGTATCCACATTTGAATAGAATTACTGCGGCTGAATTTGCATGTGTGCTCATCCTTCACTTTCAATATGTGCATATTCGTGTTCATTTATGTACTATGTGTATGCATGTTTTAAAATATTTTACCTTATTTTATACAGCAGGTCAAACCCAAAGTATAGGGGCCATTGCTTCACCCTCTTTGAAAGGTGGAGTGCTTGGGTTGGAGTGGTTGAGTGGGGAGTTCCAAGCGCCGCTGGCCGTCATGCCTTTCATACCTTTGACATAAAGTGTACTGCGCATGAGAGATGGAGGAATAAAGATGGGGAAGAGCGAGATATAGTGCATAAGCATGATCAATGCATGTGCTTTAGCACTCTATTGCTGTATTGTTGAGGTGGATGGTGAAAGCACAGAGACACGTAAACTTTTCCTTTGTTGGACGTCCCTGAGGGAGAGCTAACTCTCCATGAGACTGTGGCGTTAAATGAGGTCGGGATGACTATGGAATGGGAGGGGATGGAGAAAAAAAAGGGTCGGGAGCAAATGGGAGACACTAATGAAGTATGAAGGGCTGAGCATGACCGCATGGTTCCTGCCAAGCGCCACCAGCCCACCCTCCCTCCCCACCTGCCCCAGGGACACAGAGAGTGAGGTGGGTCACTTCAGAGCGAAGAGACTGCAAAGCCCATGCTGAATTAAAAAGAGCAAAAACTATTTGAACACTTGCTCTTCATCTTCTGAGCATTTTTTTAAAAAAAATCATAATTACACTGCAGTTTTCATACAAGTGGAACATTTAAAGTTTCCTCCTCTCTCTCCCTTCGCTTCTCAGCCCTTTGTACTTTACACTTTGTAGAGCTACATAAAAATGGCGTTGCAAAAATGTCAAAGCTATTACTGTATCACTCGCACAGCCTGCTCTCGACTGTGCTCTTCTCCTGTTATTTAAACACACCTGTCTTCTTAAGTGCCCACACGCTTGTGCATGCACTCAAATCCACCCATGTGTGTGGCACGACCATGTTACCACCTTGTCAAGCACAATTGTGAATTTTGTTAAAGAGTCCAGCCTCAACCCTGCCTACCCCCTTCTTTACCCCCTCCTCTCCGCTCTATTAATGTATGCTCACCACTTAAGCAGGAAGTGAGCTTATTTAGCTGACAGTGCATCATCTGTGACTGCTTCATAGCTGCTTCATCCGTTTTCCTTGTGCGAGTAAGAAATTAATCAGGTCCACCATCGTGAAGGATATTTTTAATTCCTCCTAAATTCCTCTCAGAGGAGCAAGAAGTGAGGAAGCTTTTCAGAGGAGGCTTGAGCAGGAAAATACAAGAACATCCTATGTGGATGTGGACAGTCACTTTCCATCAGTCTTATTAGATACAGCAGCTGATTGAGTTCAGATAACAAATAACAGCATAAATTTAGGTGCATGTTACTTCCCTTATATTACATTTGTTTTCTGGTTCATCAGCTACTTAAAATTGTAAGCGTAACTGTGAACCATGACAACAATTTTCACATTCTTCTGGTCCACACCAATAGTTTCTAGAGGGCTTCCTCTTTTCCTGTGGAGATGACATGAATGAACAGATTAATAGTTATAAAAAAATCTCCCTGTTTTGACAGCACATCACATTTATCTGCTAATACAAACCAGCTGTGCATTGTTCAGTCACTGACATCGTTTCACAGGAAGCTTGATTGTGAAGTGTTTATTTTAGAAAATGTGCCTTCCTCCATTTTCTACTCGCATCTCTTCCTCACATTTTACTGTACATGAAAGAAGGAAGTGTAGGAAGTGAAGAAAACATAAGAAGAAGGGGACACAGAAGATATTTCCACTGTGTGTTTGCCAGCTGTAAGATTTTCTCTGTTGGTATATAGCCAGGCCTTTCTCCAGAGCGCTGTGTCAACTCTGGACAAAGGTTGAGCTGTAGCGATTATCACTCTGTTATAGGGGAAAAACGCTTGTTTATATTCTATCCAATCACAATCATCTTGGGTGGCGCTAAGGCCAGGATGCAGCGATGATGCCCCTGCAAAATAGTGTCGGGGGCACTTGTTTTGCTCATGGGAAGGCAAGCCTTGGCTTCAAAATAGCTAAATCCGTGCAAAAGAAGTGATGGGGATTTTGAACACTGAAACATGCAGATAGCGAAATGGTCTAAAGGGTCCAACAGTTTACATCCGGTAAGTCATACTACACTGTTGGCAGAGCCAGTTGTGTGTGTTCCTCAGTGTGCATGTGGTTTGTCTTGTGTTGCACTACAGTACATACCTGTCAGTGCATATTTTTAATATGCATCAGTGAATCCACATCTGTTGTCATGCCTTTGTTTTGACATTCCCCCGAACACGTGACGAGTGTGGTCCTTGCCTGTCACCTGTCTGTCAGCTGTAGGTGGCTGACATGATGATGATGTGTCCCTTTATTGACCCTTGACTTTATAATTAGAAAAAAACAACAACAATCCAACGATTCCAATATTCAGTCATATTTACACATGATGGATTTCAACGACAAAATTCTAAAAACTCTTTATGACAATTACATTAATTTCATAAATGTGGGGTTTAAGGTGGGTATGAAACTTATATTGCAATTATCAAAACCCCAATGCATTTTTGACATTTTTTTTGGAAGTGTATATGGATGCACTCCACGCTTGACAGTGATGGTGGTTAGGAGCTTTAAGAAAAGAAGCCTGCAGCAGCAGCTTGGCTCCGTGCCAGACAGCGGGACAAATAAATCTCTAATGGGGACAAACATCCCACTGAGGATACGGTACTGACATCAAACAGCCCACCACACTTGGAATTGAATCCAGGTCCTCCTAAACTGGTTGACTAAGCTGATGACAGAAATGAAAAATTCAACTTGCTTTGTACAGTGCTTCCTGTGATGGGTAATGAACTTCTTTAACCAAACTTCTTTTTCAAAAGATTAAAGACCGGAGAGAAATATCTGTGTGTCATAGTCGCATTCTGAATCACTAGTCCGAATTCTGATATTGTGATAACATCTGTGTGGTGTGTGCACATTAAAAGGGTGCAAAACAAATGCTCTTGGGCAAGCAGAAAATTCCACTTTAATGCCATCCAGGTGGATGCATCCACGTCTCTGTGAGAAGTGCAGACACATGTTGTGCTGCGTGTGTGTGCGACTGATGGAACATGATGAATGACTGATAGTAGTAAATGGTGGAACAACTGTTTCCCTTGCAGTTTGAGGGCTAACTTGTAATAAGTGCTCTGTGGCCTGTTTTCCTTACCCACTCATTAAAATGTCCTTAATCTGCACTCTCTTCTTCTCTGCTTCTCCGCCATTCTCTATCTTTTCTGTGTGTATACACTATACAGGTATGTGTATTTGTATGCATGTATATGTGTGTGTGTGTGTGTTTGTGCGTGTGCCTGTATATGCAAGCTCAGGACTAGGCCCAGGGAGAGATAATGAAATAATAACTCTTATCAAACCGCTGCAGACTGAGTGGAGCTCTCTCTTTTTTGCGCTTCCTCTCTACTCTTCCCAGTCTTTGCTTCTCCTCTCTCTGCCTCAGCACTTGTCTCTCAGGCTGATTCCTTGACTGATTCTTCCTGCCACTCAGATGCTTCTGCCAGCGCTCATGATGAAGATGATGCTGCTGCTGCTGAAGCATAGAGTGCTAATCCTGCTGTACCACGTAGCGAACGCCGCCGTTTCTCATCCCGATGCTTAGTTGTGTTGTGGAATCTCTATCAGTCTCTATCTCTCTCTCTCTGTGTGTGTGTGTGTGTGTGTGTGTGTGTGTGTGTGTGCATGTGCATATGGAGCTACAGTATATAGAGAGTCATATAGACAGTCACACTAAAACTTTTATTTTGTGATTTTAATGCCAGATAAGGGGTCTTTAGACTGTGTGAGATGAAAGTCTTTCAAAGACTGGCCTCCGCCTCATTATGGATCCAGAGCTGCTCTTCATCCCAGAAATAAATTATTCACAACATGGCCCAAATGAATAATATTCTTCTTGCCCTATCCCTTTATCTCCCCATCCCTCCAACCTGCCTCACCCACTGTGGTGAGGGTGTAGGAAGGGGACTGTGGCGAGTATCTGGTGTCAGAACCTTGAATAGAGGACAGTTTGGTGTCGGCCCACTAATGAACAGTGAACGTCTTTTATTACCGCAGCTTTAATAGGCTTCCTCTGGTTGTTGCACATCTCATTTGTGCTTCACCATTGTTGAACATTGGCTGATTGAGATGTGGTTCCCTTTTTTTCTTTTCCCTGTATTTTTCTTTTTCTCCCTCCGATCTTAGAGTTCCTAACAAAATAGTTTTTTGTAAGTTAACTTTTTTGCACATCCACCAACTTCCCCCACCGTCTCTCCGTCTCCCTCTCTGTGCTTTTTTCCCCCTCAATTTTTCTATTGTCTTTCTTCTCGTTCATTCACTGCCCGTTTCCCGCCTCTCTCTATCTCGGTCTGTCTGTCTGTCGGCAGTGGCCTAACCATTTAAAAAGAACATTGAAATGAGATGGGAGTGATAAAGCAAAAAAAGGTTTGGAAAACAGAGAGAGACTGTGAGGGAGGTGAGGAGTGAAGGTGAAGGAGAAGAAGAGGGAGGCGGAGGGAGGGGCAGATGTGTGAGGCAGAGAGCAGCTGAAGCACTAAGTGATGCTGACAGGGACACATTTGCTCCAGAGCTGTGGAATTGTGTTGTGTGAAATTGAAACGGCGGAGCATCAGGAGCAGTTATTTGAAATAAATTTCAAGTGCTTCAACACATTGGAGGCCCCCCACCACCACCGTCCCCACCACTGCTAACACGTCATTCCTTCTCAGTTGTATTTACCTCTAACTATTATATGTTTTCTCTTTCTCTTATTTCCCCTTTGTCCTTCTTTCATCCCTTTCCGTCTCTCTCTCTCGTCTTTTAGTCTTTCTCGCTTTTGTCCTCTCATTTCTTGTCTATTTCCCTTCTTCAACTGTCTTTGCACTGCTGGTATGCCTTAGGCCTGCTGGGCATCATGTCCTGGCTTGACAGTTGACGTCCGGGCTTGGCTTCTCACCACCACAGGCCTCTCTCATCATCCTCTTCCCCTCTAGCATCACATTAAGCAGCAGTGACAGGCACCAAGGCTGTGAGCCAAAGAGCATAATTAATTTGTTTAATTTCATACCTTTTCATTTAGCCACAAACTCAGTCAAGATACGGTGTGTCAACGCATCGGATTTTGCTCACACTCTTGTTTTGTTTGGATGCTCTGCCTAGAAGAGGGAGCGGTTTGGAGGGCAGGCGGGAGTATGCCAACCAGAAGAGGAGGAGGACCGGGAAACATTAGCACCTTTCATACAGTGCAGTTAATGTATTTATATCAAGAGGTAATGGAGTGTTTCTAATAATAAAAGGCAATTTCCAAAATAATTTTTGCCAGCTGATTATACAAGTTAATTTGAACCGAAGGTCTTGTGATAATGTTGCACAGGAAATGGGAAGTGACATGAAGTTTAGCACTGTGACCATCATCTGAGCCTGTCAGGTTTTTAAGGAGCTCAGATGCTGTGATGAAAACATTACTTATTCTGAACACCACCCCTCCCCCCTTGCACCCGCACTTTAACCCTTGTACACACACACACACGCACGCACGCACGCACGCACGCACGCGCGCACACACACACACACACACACACACACACACACACACACACACACAC
>JBBPCS010000480.1:11165968-11189832 GCA_037974645.1 Hollardia meadi | reverse complement strand
ACACACACACACACACACACACACACACACACACACACACACACACACACACACACACACACACACACACTCAGACACACACACACACACACACACACTCAGACTTGATAGACACAGACGCACATGTAACTGTAATCAATCCTCTGCACCAAGAATGGCCTCCACACCACTCCAGAGAGCCATTCTGAAAGCAATATCCAATCTAGCCTGTGAATTTATGTATACTTCCAGCAGCAGCAGCAGCAGACAGTACAGTTGCCCATTGGGCAAAATGACACATTTGAATAAGATATAATAAATGACATCTATATTTACTCGGGGGACCTCGTCTCACTTGGCCATGGCCAAGTGATAGTTCTCACCAGTGACACCGTTTGCAGCTCAGGGCTCAGTGCTGAGGCAAGGCGCTGGAGAGTGCATTTCACGCAATGATTCCTCTTGATTCACTTGCCTGAATGGCTGACCGGCAGGGAAATAGGGGGTGTGCAGAAAGTTTACCAGTAGAAGAAGAATAATAAGAATGATGCATTTGCCCAGGAAGTGTTCAACAACTTTGATTTAGGGCGAGGTGATATTTTTTTGCAAATGACAGGAAAACTAGAAGTTGATTAAAACATATTTTTAGAACGCCACATGCCAAGCCAAGACAGTTGAGCAAGAATAATAAAGGACCTGCAACACCTGTAACCCCAAAATTCCACCAGATACGTCTGTGCTGAGGCCATTCTAGACAATGCTGTTAATTCCACCAGGCGTGCCGCTGCACATTTCAGAAGTGTCTCTCTGCAGAGAACGGAAGCTTCATCAATCCACACAGAGCAGAACAAGCCAGACAGGAAGTCAGACGCAGGAATGGCATAGAGAATCCAGTCATTTTTCAAAATAAAATGCCCTCTGCAGACTACGTAGCCTACTTATCCATGGCAGAAACACAGAAATCAAAGAGAAAAAAAACGACGAAATCAACAAAATCTAAGCAGATATACAAAACTGGGCAGGCAAAACTCTTCTGAAAAGCTCCTGGTGGGTTTAAAATAGTGTGGAGGATGAAACAAAACTGCGTCGCAGCCAGAACGCAACAAAAGCTGTGTCTCGTGGAATTAAGGGGTAAGGCTGTCATAATTATGTGTGTAAAAAAAATGCAGATTATATATGAGTTTTCTCATAAAGCTATGTCAGTAAGTCAACTAATTCATGCTGCTGCTGCCGTTTGTGTTCCTGACAAGCCAATCTGATATCTCCAGACAGCTGGCTAGCTAGTGTTAGCTACCCAGCAGGGACAGACGATGATCGGATCCACGCACACTGTTCAGTCAACTTCTGTGGCTTCTCCTCTTGGTAGTGTCATGTTAAGAATTACAAAGTGTCATTTTTAGTGTGTCTTTCTTGTAGTTGTGACTGTTAAAGTCCCCCTCCAGTCAGAAGCTTTTCTTTTTGTTCCTACAATCGAATGTTTGAGCTTTACTGTATAGAATAATATATGTGCAGAGACTGACACTATAGGGCTGTTTTCACATTCATTGCTAAAAGTGTAAATTTTCTCTGTGCTCATTGAACTTGAAGCCTCCAGTCCACTGCCTGCTGTTAAAAACTTCACAAATGGCTACTGACTAGCAACACTTATAGATAGAGGTTTGTGTTTTACGGGTTGAGTGCCATCTTTGGTGTTTCTCGCGCTTAATAATAACACATCACAAAGTGCTTCTTGTGGTCACACAAATTAGAGCTCATTTGAGAATTCAGCAGAATATTCAAGTAGTTTCTGAATTTATGTTTGAGATTATATTGCATCAGATGTGGTTCTTGACCAGCTGTAGAGTAAACGTCTTTTGCAGTGGCCCCTTATGAACTTCATATGTATGCTAGTTTGAGTATGTTTGCTGTTTGGAAATGCATACAGGAGGCTCTTGCATCTAGTTTGGACACATACAGTAGAAGTGGGGAAATCTAAAACTTTATTTGGAGTGTATGTCTGTCCAAGTGTTTAGACTTAATTACAACATGTTAGCCCTGGGAACTCGCCATTGACACTGTGACTTATACACACTCCTAAGGGGAATGTTAACATGCAATATAAACTACAGACCTTTCCTTTAATTATACCAGGCCACACAGTCACTTATATCAGCAGGCATTTAAGTTGTGTTAATCCACGCTTCTGTTTTTGTATTAATATTGATGTGTTCATTAAAAGCTGGGCTTTGATTAGTGAGACCTCCAGGCCTTTGATAGAGGGCTGTAGGGATTTCTGAAAAATGCATGAAACATAAAAGTAATATGAAAAGTTTATTAACTCGGAATATCCCACTGCCAAGCGCACATGTGATTACACAGCAGTAATTAAAAAACCCTTTTACATCCCTGGGGAATACACCATTTTATTTACCAAGCTTTTTTTTTTTTTTTAGATAGAACTATCTAACCACATAAGTTATTCTTTCTCTAATAAGGTGAACTAAACTGAGAGGCAAATTAGCATTTTTTCTGAGCCTGCTCCCTGGTTTTCTGTCACTTTGTCCTGGGAGACACTGGGGAGGAGGCAGAGGTGACGCATCCCTGACAGGCTAGCACAAGCAGTTCTCTTAAAGCACTGCATTCACTCAATGCAGCGAGCTAATGTGTTTGACCCCTCTTTCCCAAAGGAAGTGCTTCCCGGCGCTTGCAGATGAATGAATCAGCATGTTTATAAGGTCTCCTCATCAGTCACCCCATTTTCTTCCCTTCCGTTCTTTATTCTTTGCTCTCTGTCTTCACAGTGTCCTGACGGCCCGTGAAAACAGTCATTAGCTGAACTCGGTATATTGTCGAGGGGATTTAAGTTGAAGTGATAATATGCGTTTGATTCTAAAATAGGAAACAGATGCATAGTATGCACGTAGCTTGATAAAATAAGAACCAGCAAAAGTCCCTACTGGTCTCAGACCATTGTTCAGTAAACCATTTGGATATATTCAGTGTCAGTTCCTAACCTCTTCTTAAGTCAGATATGAACTCTTTGCCACTTTTACATTCTTCTGTCTCTTTTGCACCAGGCAACAGAGGCAGCTGTATTAATATTTCTCTGATATGGATCTTTCCTAAGATACTCACAAAAGCCATGTTTATTCTTAGCATCTGCTCACATAGTGACAATAGGAGTTCATGGAGTCTTCAGGCTAACTCGCACATACTATGCTGCCCTCTGATCTCTCTCCATCCTTTTTTCCAAGACATTCACCATTTCTTTTGTGATCCTTTCTGTTTGTCTCATTTTCATACATATTACATCTTCACTGCTCATATTCATTTCCTCCTTTAGATGTACAGTAGCTCTTTTCTCGCCACAGGAAATGGCTTCACGATACAACCAGTGGCACCTGCAATTTTAAGTCTGTGTGGAAATGTGTGAAATATTTGTGTGTCACCGTGTTTGTTTGAGCCTGTGTGTGTTTAGGATGGCATGTGGGATTCTAGTACAAAGCAGGGGTCGCATTAACCGAAAGTTGTCCGTCAATGACTGATTTTGTTCAAACCGTGACGGAAAAATCTTAAGGTCATCCTTCATCTTTGACAGATTAGATGCGGACAACAATGAGGGCGATCTACTGCTACGTGAAGTAATTTACCTTAATACTGTCAATAACGACATGGAGACCACCTATAGACCCCCCCAGTGAATAGTCTACTTCTTCCACCACTGTTGTAAGGTGGAGAAAAAATTCAGTTAAGCAGCAAAATGGCAAGTTCTGTTGCATCACGCTCACACAAGATGTGCAGAAATCCATTTGGCTAGATTGTTGGCTACATTTGAATACATAATGAAGGTAACTAAACCTATAAAAAGAAAATGCCCCCTGGAGCATGTGGGCATTATCTCTGACCTCAACGCTGTACTCAACGGGTCTTGCATTCCCAGTGCTGAAACCATGTTGAAGAGCTACAGACTAAAAGAAAGAAAGAAATAATCCAGTGTAGAAAATTGATGGATATGCTGTATTTATTTTCATAGCAATGTATACTGTAGAGTAAGGCTGCACAATATATCGTTTAAGCATTTACATGGTAATGTGCCCATGTGCAGTAGTCACATTGCAGGACATGCAATGTGTAAGTATGGCAAATTGACTTAAACATATCATGTTACAACATTTTTGCTGGTCGATACAAAAGGAAAACTCACAAGGTTCTCATTTCCCATGACTAATCTACAAGAAAAGTCAGATTATCTCTTAAGTCTTTCCATTTTTACCATCCACCAGATAGATTAACATTGTTAGAAATGGTAGATTACATGCAAACAACACAACTGTGACACACAAGTCCATTTAAAAAAAGAGTTTATTTAGAAATTTGTTGTTTTTCCCAAATGCCACTTCTCCTGTTTTCTCCCCTCTTCATGCCGATGTCAGAGTGACATATGTAAAACCAAAAGTTGACAGGTGGCTGAACCCATTGTGGTAGCATTAGGAGGGGGATACACTGCATGTATCTGGTGAAAATATATATATAGTTTTTTCTAATGTCATGCAGCCCTACTGTACAGTATACTGGGTATCAAACTACTTGGGTATTTCATCCTTGTTATCACCATTGAAAGTTTTTTGCACTGAGCCTGAAAAAGACATACCTTTTATGAAGGGTATTTACAAGGTTAGTAGTAAAATGGCTCATGTCTGAAATGAAAAGGACACGTGTTTGTGCGAGCAGAATTCTCTCAGAAATGCCTCTTCTTCTTTATTCTTCGTGCACATTTTTACTAAATGTGTAGAAAAAAACACACACACACAGCAACACACATCTATGTGATGGTCACGCAGGCCAGCCTGTGCCCTGAACATTGTGTGATCCAGAGGTTTGGCCCCTCCTTCCTCACTGGAGCAATGAGTGATGAGGGTCAGTGCTCAGGTTAAATGACCAGGCCGAAGACCCGTCGTCCAAACAGCTGGTCAACCGATAACAGTTGCGAAGGAGAGGAACGGAAGCACAGCCCCTCGAATTCACCCATCTCATGCACGTATACACTGTGCATTACAGACACAGTTGGGAAGGTAGAAAACAATGTGGCAGACTCAGCCGGGGTGGGATAGGGACAGATAGAAACACATATTCAAGCCAGGTAAGTGAGATTTTCCCCCTGTGGCAGTGGCTGAGAGGCTGCTCAGCGATCAGTGAAATGGAGCGTTGCACTGCTCAGTCTGAGCGTTATTCTCTGGTTTCACTCCCACTGAGACAGAGCCATGTCCCCCACCAACACCACATAGATCCTCATCCTCATGGGTGAGCAAATCCAGTTGACTCGGGTAACACTGTAGTAACTTTTAGGCACATACCAATTGGTGTTGCTGTATTGGCTTTGATTGGAAGTGTTAGTTTTATCACCTGTATTCTCTGAGCCTTGAATGTGTGCCCTTGTGTTGGTTGCCCAGTTGGTTGGTCCATCCCTTTGTGCCACACAGAAATATCGTAACAAGTATTGGATGCATTGCAATGATATTTTGTGCACACACTCATGGTCCCCTGAGGATGAAGCTCACTGCCAGAGTCTGCGCAGTAGTGATTGGGCGGTAAAGCCACTGTATCAAGTTCCCGCCTATACAACCGCCTGCTCAATTGCGAAGTTTCAGCCCCCATTGAGGGGCGGGATTTATGACCTGTACTGCAGCCCGCCACCATGGGGGCGATCAAGATTTTTTGGCTTCACTTTTAGGGAGCTCTCACGTTGTCAATGCTTATATACTTTCAATGGTCTACATGCATGTGTTCTTATCCTGTAAGTACGTATGTGTGTCTCTATGTGCGTTTCAGTATGTATTTCAGTTTGGACTGTAGCAGAGGGCGGTGTCAGTTCTAATCTGGGACAAAGCAGGGATGGAAAGGTCAACTCTGCAGTGGAATACAGAGATAGAGACACACATACACACACACAGACACAGACACACACGATATAGACAGAGACAAGCACAGATATAGACATTGAAAAGCAAGCACACAAAAAAGATATTTATGGGAAACATGACTCAAGTGAAAAGGTCAAGAATTCACACTGGGGATTTGCAGGTGTGTGCCACCTACCTGTATGTCTGTGTATTCAGGTGTGATCGTCTGCGTGTGTGTTAACAGACGCTAGAGCGATGAGAGTACGTCTATGTGCTTTTTGGAGCCTTGTGGTATTCCTCATGGGAGGCAAAAAGACAATGCAACAGTGAAGCGAGAAGTGAGAGGGAAGCAGAGAAGAGAGAGAATGGGAGAGGAAGTGAGCCAAGAGAGTTGAGTGTGAATTTCCTTAAAGTGCTCCATTTGGTGAGTCATTATTTTCACTAAAGCCGCAAAGAGCATTTTGTTCCCCAAAGGAGTCACTGCTACCCACTCTTTCCTGCCTGTTCTTCCCCATTCCTTTCTTCCAGAATGGCAGCTAATGTATTTCATTTTTCAGTATTTCAGATGACTTTTCTACACTTGGAGCTGAAGAAATGTGTGTGATCTTTTAGATTTACCTCAAGCAGTTCAGTATATCCCATTTAAATGAAGCATTGTAAAAAAAAAAAAAAAAAAGAACAACACATTTCATAACATTTCATATTCAGTACATAGTCTGACCCCACCCCTTTGCTTATATTTGTTTTTCTCAGCGAGGACTGCTGATCCAAGCTGATAGATTATGTCTGTGAATTCACAGAGCAGTATTGCTTACTCATGCATATCTGTCGTGGCGGTGTTTGTGTCCTCTCTCTGGGATCTGGCCGCAGCCATACAATCAGCTCAGTGTGATAAATAGGAACACAGGGAGAACAAACCTTGCTGTCACTACAAATAAACATCTGTGGGGGCGCCTCAAGGCCAGCAGAGGCTTTCTCTTACACATAAACACACTTGATAACACAGATGCAGAGACTCGTGCAGACACACACACATTGACACTCAATCCGCCTCCTCCAACCCATTCATCTGTTCAGAAGGTTACTATCCTCTCCTGCGCATTATTTTGATCTGCAGAAACAAACGCCTTCGCTCCCTCTGGATTCCGTGATAAGCAGATTGGTTTGTCTTTTGGAGAAGACAAAAGGAGCTCAGTCCACACAAAGGTTTATAAAATGGCACCACCACAGTGGTAGAGAAGAGACGGCGCTCACAGGAGCCTCCAAAGCCTCCCTCTAATGCCAGAAAATGTCACTTCCCATATCAACCATAAATACATGCAAATTCCTACCCAGGTACTTTTGCCATGTTTTTTTTTTTTTTTACATCTGGGTCTCCTGCTTCTCCTGCAGCTCACAATGTGACTGTTTCACTGGATGAATAACTGTTTATTGTTTGCTGAAGTTTTTTATTGATATTTCAAATCCCAGCACTGTCACCTCCATTTTTTGTCATTTAAGAGCAATACATCAGCTTCTCTCCACTTTGGTTGTTGGATGGCAAACATTTCATTTCAGGTTTAACTTGGTGTCAGCTGTGTTTTGCTCTGCTGCTCACTCTCTTTGTCTCGGAGAACAAGGAGAAGTTCAGCAGACAGCGTGGCTCCTCCAAGCGCTTGAAATGCTAATCAGAATTGATCTGGATGGGGATATTAAAAAACTGGGGTGATTGCTGTCACAGTGCTCAGTGTGGGGCTGATTCAGAGCATCATAAATATTAATGGTGGATGCCCATCAGAGATGGCACGTCACTGACAGTCCCATGATTACCCACTGAGTGCTGTTTCACCGCAACCTGTACAAGTGATTGGTTCAGACACACACACACACACACACACACACACACACACAAAGCATAGTGCGAGTGAGAAGCCTAATTGAAAACATAAACTGTGGTGGTGATGTGTGTAGTGACAGGGTTGATTAGGCAACATGCTCTAACCTGGTTGAGCTTTATTAGAGATCTAATGGATGATGTCCAGTCTGTAACTGGCACAGCTGGAGACATTGCATCTACACGTGCACACACACACACAGACACACACACCTGCCTCTAGCCATATACATTATTAGCAGAGCTGGGGTGGAGGTAACAAATTACATGTACTCACGTTAAGTTGTTTTTGTGTACTACATCAGTAATTGTACTTTCATTTAAGTACTTTTTATAACAAGTCGCATGAAGTGCAGCGGTACCCCGCTAGATATAGTTGGACTCACCTCAATGCATAGCTCTGGTTCTAGAACCAAAAAAATGCCCTAAAATTAAGGATGACGTCATTATAGGTTGAGGTTAGCATTATTGTACCTCAGCAGAGTGGAAAAAAAAGTCTGCATGTACCTCAATCACTGATTTAATGCACCACCCGGCGAGCACGCTAAGTGACACATATCAAGCACACCCCGATCTTACGTGATTAACAGGTGATGCCAGTTTGGCAAAATGCTTAAAGCTAAAATGCTCACGGTGGATCCTCGGCAGTGATTTCTGAGGTGTGTGAGGACTTTCTGCTCTTTCTATTTCTGTCAAAACTGTGACAGCAGAGCCTCTTTTGGCTAAAAATGTTTCGAAAACTTTTAGGAGCACAGTGGGACAGAGAGGCTAAATGGACTGGTTGTAGTGGGACAGAGAGGCTAAATGGAAGGATGATAAATGGACTGCTTATAGTGAGACAGTGGAGTGGTTATTATATGCATTGAGAATGGTTAAGCAAAGAGGTTGAACCAAGACTGAGAGTGGACAAGGCTCATTTTAACAGACTTACTTTTTACTTCTTTCTAAGTATATTTTAGTCTTGAGTAATAACAACTGAATGAAATATAAATACTTTTAAAATACAAATTTCCATATTTATTTTGTGATTGTTTTTTAATAACAGTTATATTTAACTTAAACCTGGAGCTCAGGACTTTTATTATATAAAAGTATGTTTCTACATGTAAGCCCTTGCCAAATGAGTTCACACAATGCTGATTAAGCCTATCATTGCCAGATAAACTTCTCTATAGTTTGCAGTATATAGGAGTTTTTAAATTTGGAGTTTTTCCAGGTGTGATCACACCAGAAGCAATGTGGTTTTTATGTCAACCAGCAAAGATTGGTTTTGGTTTTCCAGAACTGAAGGGGGGGGCAACTGTAATAAGGCTACAGCAAATAGGAGTGTGTCAGAACCGATGGCGTCATAAGCACATCAACAGTGTGTTATTACTCACACTGCTAGAAGGGGGAGATAAAAGTTATGCACTGCATGTGTAATTTTTTACCATAGATACATTCTTGTGTACCGTGTAACTGAAGAATTTGACTTTCAGATTAAAATTGTATTTACAGACATTACTTGACCAAACTTTGTTGACAACGTGAGAAAGAAATAAGAATTTAGATTAAGTTTAAGTCAGATTTATGAGTTATTTAGACGTGAGAACTGTCAACCATCAGTGATTTTGTGACAATATGTTTAAATTGAGAGATAATGAAGTTAAATTACATTAAATTAGATCATGGGATGAGATCTAAAGAAGGTATGGAGAATAATTGGCCTCTATTTTGTTTAAATTTGAAGTGTGGTGAGAAGTTCGTCATCTGCATCTGTAAAAAGTGTCACTTCTCTACAGTAGGTGAGAGCAACATCTTGAGCGTTGGTTCAACATAAACATAAAATATAAACATAAAAATGTTCTCTATCCAGTCTCACATTGGCTTTTGAACATGCTATCTCTGTCAGTTAAACGCACACGCATGCACACATTATTATCAGCTTGAAGACACAGAGTTTCTCATTGACTGAAAACTGGGGCAAACGCATAAGATGACCCCAGGACACAAACAGACTTCCTCCTCCTCCGTGTGCCTTTTGAAGGGTACCATTGGCTAAGCGAGGCACGTCTGTATTGATGCACATAGTTGGCAGTCTGCAGACAACATCCACAGAACATCCTGGGCCGTGGAGAAAATCAATGGTTCCCATCCCTTCTTGCTCCTAACAGATCTGAGGGCAAGGGATAGATCCTGTTTACGAGTTCATTATTGGCTCTGCCCAAATTATTCATTAAGGTACACCATCATAATCCACTGCCTCATCAGGTCAGGTCTTATTGTCCATAGTTTATGCTACCATTAACTGCAAAATGGTAACACTCTCACGGTGTCTTTTGGCCTGCTTTTGGCATCAATGATGAAATGTCTTTTTCTTCATGTCCACATCTTAACCAAGGTCAGGTAATGAAAGTTTGGGCTCCCCAAAGGAATCTAACATTTCGATTCTGGAAATTCAAGGAAATAACAACTTTGAGGTCTGACATTTTGTTTGATCCTGCGAGTCAAGGCCATGACTTGAGAGAAGTTGATCCACAAATAATTTGACATGCTTCACAGTGAGATAACTTTAATGTGACTGCGTTGGATGATATATGTTTCAGATGTGTCACTGCTTGTATTCAGATGGAACGAGACATATTCATTTTGTCAGTGACGAATTCAATCAGTGGTTCAGTTCAGTTGTAAACAAACCGCCGCAGATTTTGTCTACAGTCTCCCACCTGATAATGCTGCAAGTGGCTGACATGTCACCCGCCACAGTAAAGAGAGGATGTATGTGCCTGTCTACCTCCGTGCCTTCCCCTCCAGCTGTCAGCCCTGGCCCGGTCTAACGAGGAGAGGCAAGGCTAATTGAATCTTGAACACTTTCTCCTTCTGCTTATCCCTGTCTTTAATTTCCGCCGCCCCTGGATCTTCCACTGTCACCACAGGGAAGGGTTAAAACTCTGACTTCTAGGGCAACATGACATTGTGCTTCCGACTTTTCTTATTACTCTAATATTTTTTGTTAAAGTAGAGGAGGAGAGAGTAGAGGAGGAGAGAGGAGAGGCACAAATACATAGTGCCTCTCCTCTCTCCTCCTCTCATCACTTTTATCTATAGTTGTTCTGTCTACCCCGTGGCCCGGGGCTTAATTGCTGTTATCCCATTACTGTTTTGATGGTCCGTTAGCACTGAGTTTGGTTGATAAAAATGTATGAGCAGAACTGTTGGATGTTTTCTCTCTCAAATCTGAGACCGGCATAAACAGATGTCAGCACAACTATCACTCTGTGCTATTTTTCTCGCTTTTCTTCTTTTGCACATTTACAGGAACTTAGGCTTTCAGCGATCTGCTCCAAAGATGCTGGCGTTACCATCTCAATCTTGGCACGGCTTGCTGCAGTTTGCTCGGCCTAAAGGCCAAAGTGCTTGCTGACATAAAATAGTTCTTTAAATAAATAAAGTATATTAATGAATAGAATGGTCGCGGTAATTGCATGGCTGCTCCTTCTCAGTGCGAGCACGGTTAAAACTCTTTGTACTTCTTCGTAGCCTTTTTTTCAGAAGTGGGATTTAACCCCTGCTGTAGAAGACAAATAAGAGCTGCTACAAAGAGACATCTGTGAATATCAATCACACTTGAGAGCCTGAGAGGAGTGAGTGCCTGTGCTTTTTAAAGTCAAATACTGCTCCTCAGGCTTTGTGATACAGCGGTCAAGGTGGACTAGATCACAACTGATTTAAGTTCTACACTACAAAGGTTTGATCATTTTTATAAGAAAGTAAAAATTAAGGGGAAATTAGGGGAGACCTTTCACTTTGAATAACTGCTCTTCAGAGGAATGTCTGCATACATAGAAGACAGGAGGGCTTTGGTAGAGGGGGAAGGCTTCCGTCTCCTCTGTCCTGAGGGTCAACTTTTAAGTAATGACTGATGAGCCAAGGCTCCACTCTGTCCCCACTCACTGCGTCGCCTGATTTAAATGGCCTCTGATGCTCTGATAGACAGAGGCATGTCCACGGATAAATCATTCAGAGGTCATTGGTGAAGCTGTCACTCATGCACTCTTGACGACTGCCTGTCACGGCTTCTCCAATTCCCTGTGTCATTTTCCCCCTATGTGTCAATTTTTTTTCATTTGCTTTCTCTCTGTCTTTTCCGATCTCTTGTCTCTCTCCTCTTGTTCTGAGCCTGGTCTCCCCTCACCAACGCTGCCCACTGTGCATGCTTCGAAGTTGGGCTTCAACGGGCTTTGATGTCAGATGTAATGGGAACATTTAATTTTATTAAACACACTCTCCACTCTGTCCATTGAGACAACCATTGTTGTTTTGATATATAAGGATTAATTATTAACAAACAACATTATGCTTGTTGCAGGCTGACAAGCTGATAAGTACGAGTGCGCAAATTTTTACACGCACAAGCATGCGCACACACACATACGGTGCATACACAAACACACACGGCAATTTTCCGTGACTATCACATCTTGTAAAATAGATTTCTAGTAATTACTGCTGTCATCGCATATTCCTTTTCTCCTTATTTTCTCCTGGCTGTTGTAGGTTTAAGTGGCTGTTCTGTGGAACAAGACAAGCAGTGCTCCATAATGAAGTGTTTAATATTTGATGCCATTGAATTTCACAGCTAATAAAAGCTGCGTGTGTGCCTCCATTAGCCCTCTGTCCAGGCCTGAGAACAGTGTTGCATGGCTGCACAATGTAAATCACAATCTGTCCAGTGCCAGCTAATGGGGCAACCCCAAAATCTGTCATGATAGAAAGTAAGAATACATACACTATGCTAGAGTTTTACAATCACGGATTATAAATTATTCATACCCGTACTTTATGCTGTTTTGGTGCATGGCTGTTTGTGCCAGGGGACATGGAGATATTTTGTTGGAGGAGAGCCTCTGTGAAGTGTTATCTGTTGAGGAATATTTGAGAGGTGCAAGACCGTTCCCAGTTACTTCTCTCTGTGTGCAAATGCGGCTTACATCTGTGCATGTAAGAGCAAGAGAGGGAGAGAACGAATGAAAGCGCGACACACGAAACAAGAAGAGGAAGGAGAGACAACATAAAACACAGGGCTTGATCTCTTGCAGTATTGATGTTGCCAATGTTCCGTTGCCATTGGAGCATTTGAGTAGAGGAAAAACATTATAAAAAAGGAAAAAGCATATCAATATTTATAATTGACTTTGACAGGATGCATTTTGACCACGTGTGTATGCATTTCTGTATTTATAAGTGTATCCCTAACAGAATTTTTCTTTTTTCTTTTACATGTCTTTCATTCCCCGTCGTGACTTCTTGTGACTTTTGGAAACCAGGTAAGAATAAAACAGGTCTTTCTGCTTGTTGCTGTTTGACTGTAAAGTCATGACAGTCAGTGATTCTGCACTGAGGAGAGAGCAAGTTGAGGGTAATTGTAGCTTCTGTGGATGGGCTGAGTCAAGCTGATTGCAAGGCCTTGTTGTGGCTTTTTTTGTTTGTGACGAGCCTTGTGCATTGTTACCTGCAATGAAGAAATGTGTGGTGGATGAAGATTGTAGTGTGTGAGCAGTAATGAATGAATGGTAAATGAATACGGAAAATCTTGTTTCTTTTTTTTTTTATTTCCCCCGTTTGGATGATATTCTAAAAAGTTACGCCTTGTATGCGTGTCTGTGCGTGTGTGTATCATGTGTGTGGCTGCTTGTGGCAGGAGCATTAAGTGAGTCTTTTTTTTTTAGGTGGCTGCCATAGAGACGTCCTTAACCTCAGCATGCATTTACCACCAGTAACTATTTGGGATTCACTCATTCCCTTTATTTAGAGCTTCAACAATCCTCACTGTCAGAAGATCTTAGCACCTGTTTCATAAGAGCAGAGCAATTCACACACTGTGCTTTTGAATGGTTCATCGCCGTTGCCAACTATTAGTATTCTTTATCTAAAATGCTGAAATGTCAGGCTGTTGTAGTCTGATAAAAGCAAAAAAACATTTTCATTAAATTATAAAGCTATCACTCTTGAGTTGGCCAAAAGGGTACAGATATAGATATGGATTTATAGATATACATTTTTAATGAAGATCCAATCCTAGAACAAAACACACATACAAAAACTGGTGACAGGAACCTTGTATTGAGGTAAACTGGTGCACCAGTCTCCATTTTGTGAGGCAAAGACAAATCTCAGTCCTCGCTCTCAGCTGCAAACTGAGTAGTAAAATAAAGTATAAAGTAAAATGCTTACGCCTACAGATACTATCACAGACTTGTGAGCACAAGCTGCATACAAAGCAATGTTGATACAGATATGCAGATAGTTTAATTCGAGGACACCAGCTTTAAAGACTCATATTCCCTGCTTAGGAAGTGGTACTCCCCCTCCAATTATATTTAGATTACAGAGTTGGAACTAGCTGGCGTTAGAGCTATTATTTAGCGAGGAGTAAAGGTTGGAAAGACTCCCTGGAGTAACCACATTTCACAAAGTCATTAGCTGGGTAACTATGGGGACATTACAATGTATGTTTTATTTCCATTTTCCTGCTCTCACTCTTTCCTGTTCTCTCCATCTTTTGCACAAGGCAACGCAGCACTGTGTGATCAATGTGGAAATCACCACTGAAGAGTCAGTAATACAGTATTTTCAACAGCGGTTTATTGCATTTCCGTGCTGAAAGTCGACTCTAAACACCACTCTTATTTATGAAAAGAATACTTATACATCATAAAGATGAATATGCAGTTGGCATGCTTTGATTTGGCCCCTTTATCACCCTCAAGGATCCCTGGGGGTCCCTGGAGCCCACTTTGTGAACCACTGTGTTACAACATACAAGATGAGATACCAAATGGCTGCCAGTCTGTCCGTGATTAACATCATGACATGCTACAAACTTAACTGAAATGTTAGTTATCAGACCGAAGTGCTACTAAACCTAAATACCAACTTAGCTATAGAGAAACTTGACTGAACTGCAGTGGAAAAGAAAGGAATTTCCAAACTCAGGCAAAGAAATTCTGTTAACCAAACAACAACCAACCTGGTGAAAGTATGGAAGGCATGTCGGCAATTACTGAAGTATTGAAAGAGATCAGACAATTCAAAATAGAAACTTATGTAAACATTCAAACGGTTAAGAAATAAATAAAGTACCGATGCAAAGAGATTGAGAGAATTGAAACAAAATGAATAGATGCAACAGAAACAAATATGCAGGAAATTAAGATGACAAATTCATTATCAGTATCAAACTTGACATCAGATCGCACGGAGACAATCTGAGGATGCACTCTGTGCCTGAAGAGTGTGAAGAAAATGATATGACTGAATTTGTGGAGAGACTGAAAGATAAGTGAAAATTAGAGGTGAGCTTATCGTTGAACAGACACATTTGGGCTGAAGACGGGAAAGAAAGGATGTCCATGGTTGATTCTACTTTGTATTCAAAGTTACATCATAAAACTGAGTGCTTCAAGCTGGCCTGTGTAAAGAAATACAATCAGGTGAATGACAGAAGTATTTCTAGTATTTTTATGTTTTAAGTGTTTAAGGAACACGCAAAGTACAAGGAAGAAGGGAAACATCTTAATAGCACAACGATCAAGACATATACCAGCATTTTATTCCCTGCCAGACTCAAAATATTCAGAAAGGACTGGAGAAGATGGACTTAAGGAGTTTGGAATCAGCATTGAAATTCTAGTGAAGGAAGGAAAATATGCACATACATGGGAGAATTCCCAACACTGAAAGAATAAATTCCTGTCTACTACCTTTCCATATTACTTAATTCTGATTTATGTAAATGTGGAGACAGTAAAATGCGGCAGTAAATGTATCTTGGACGTGTACGCACTGTATGTGAAGATGAGGTTATTGTAAAGAAAAGCAAGAACAAAACATAAGCTGATTGTGACTGTAATGAAATGGCAAAAAAGTAAATGAGATTATTGACTGCATTATTAAACTTCTTACCTACATTTAAAGTATCAATTCAAACTGAAATTTTTGGCATTTTGGTAGTTTACCCAAAATATAGCGAAAGTCTGCCCTCTAAAATGGAGAAAAACAAGAGTGTTCTAATTATAGACCCGTGTACATACACAGTTTTCAAATAGTATTGAAAAGTTGTTTGATTTAAAATTAGTTTCAGAAAAGAACAACAAAGAAAGTTATTATACAACACAGAGAATTGGTATGCATTTTGATCAACATGTCTAGCATTTATGGAACTGAATTTAAGAACAAATACATAGTCAGGGTATTTATAGGCATAGTTCACAAATGGTTATGCAGTTATTTGGAAAACAAAGCGGTAAATCTGAATGTATTATGGTTAAATGTGGAGTCCCACAAAGGGCAGTATTGAGACCTAAACTTTTCATTCTACGTATTAAATATTATGTATTTATATTATGTATGTGACATTTGTGAAGTATCAAGTTAAATGATGATCAGATCATTTAAAAATCTTTCTAGGCACTTCTTGTATCAGCGTTTTTATGTCCAATGGTAGGGTTCTGCTCAAATTTATTCATTTGCTTGATTGTTTATTAAAAATGCTTAATAGTAAATGCAAGACTTATGTTTGTTGTGCTTAATCCTTGAGAGTGTGATAGCAGCGTACATCACGTGAGTTGCACCCCTTACTCTGCAGGAAAGGGAAAAGAGGGCGGACGGAAATTAAAGCAAAATTATGTAAACATTTTTGTGTATTTTGTGCAGAGTCATGACAAGATGCTAGTCTTGAAGTGAACATGCATGCACACAGCTCAAAACAATGGCAGCTACAGTACCCAGAAATAGAGACAACATGCTGCCAACACCTGGCTATAAAATGCTACCAGCAAGACCTCTGTCGAAATGGGCTGACTTGGCAGTCGACAACTTTGAGAACACAGCCAGACATCAAGCAAGTGCAACAACAACATAAGACACAACTGAACAAACCAGCTAATATTACTCATTAGTCCAACAGCAAGAAGTCCAGCTCGACATCTGTGTTTCAGTCTTTTGTTTAGCTAAGCTCTCCCCGAGCTGACATTTACGCTTGTCCAGCCTCTTGCTCGGTCACCCTCTTTTTTTTAAAATCTTCTTTGCTTCCTCCGTCAGGAAGGCTGCTGAGCCTGGTCCTGTTGCCCGTTCGCCCAGCTCCAGTCCTGGTGCTCATTCCATTATCGCTCCCTGCCAGCATGCTTCACTGAGTCCCCCACCATGCCCCTGGACATGAAAACCTCTTCCTGCTGGTGGCCCAAAGCTCCTGTGATAGCACTGTAGACACACTCCCAGGTCCTCTGTGCAGAGTCAGCTAGCTGCATGGCTAACGGAGCTTACTTGCAGCTACGGCAGGCGGCAGATCCTGTTTGCTTTCAGGAAACTCTGGAAATCTGTAAATATGATCCAGTTTTACCAAAATCGGTGATAGTTGGTGGTGTGAGTGATTTTAGTGCGGTAAAGTGTTACGCAGTGCCTGCTCACCGAAGATGTATAGTCCAGAAAGAATGGCCAGGGGGCCCAGATGGCTGAGGCAGAGACAGCTTTCAGCCATTGAAATGATTTTAAAGCTGTTTTATTAAGGGAAATAGTGACATCATGTTGCTTTAAAGGTTTTGTGTTTTTTTTCAGTGTTTTCCAAGTCCTCCCTTTCTATTTTCCTACACGGAGGATTTTATTTCCTGCTGTCATGTTTCACATGTGACCAGAAAGCCCACTCTGTCCTTGAATTACCATTGTCTGTGTGTGCCCAAGACAGATAACTGGTCTCAAGAGTCTGGCTCAGGCCAACCACTCAAAGTGAGCAATGACAAGACATAGGATCAGCTGTCTCACCAAGCTGTCGTTCAGTCACAACTGAGGAAGACCAATGGTAGTCATCGTCAGAACCGCGGGTCAGTGAGTGTTATGTGTCATGTGACCTTACAGAAGGCATGAAGATTTGTCATTACTAGCTACAATACCCATCCATCTACTGCTGTAGCGGTACAGTCACAGCAGACGTCTTGAGCATTCAACAAAGTGCAGGGAGACAAAAATCCAACAGATTTCTCACCAATGTTGTGACACAAGAGAGGGGCTGGAGAAGGTGGCAAATCGACTCTCACACATACTGAATAGTGAAAGGATGTTTATAGTCTAACATCTGCTCGAGCAGATAAAGTGACAGAATGTCCACACATTCCTTCTCTGATAGGACCTCATTCCCACAAGCCTTTGCAAAACATCCTTTAAAAGGAAAGCTCTTAATCAGCTCTTAATACATCTGCGGTCACCACTCTGTAGTCTCACTTAATGCCCCGCCCACAGCTCTATCTGATTGGTTACACGTCACGAGTAATAGTCTATCGACACGGAAGGCTGCTATGTTTGACGGACTGGATCTGTGAGTCAAAGCGAAGGCAGCAGCAACTTCCGAAGTTGCAATGAATATCACAATCACATGATCTATGAAAAGCATGCCCAGTTTCCCAATTACACCACTGAAAATGCCCAAAGTCACAGCCAACGGGATTTCACTTAACAGAGGTGAAACTGACGGCTGTTAAGTAAGTCACTCATCGCGCTTCAGAGTAAAACACAGCGCGCCACTGTCTTATCGATCTGAAATAAATTTTGCAATTGATCCGCGGACCACATGCGTGCCGAACCGTACAGATCACCGATCAACAACGTCCCGTTACACCCCTATTGTCAGTACATACAAGATGCATGCGTTTTTCCCAATAGCCAACCTACCATCAGGTGTAACCACCAGGGACCACAGCTCTGTCCAAACACATTAGACACTCACTTAATACTCCGTCACACAAGGTTATTTTTGCCTCAGACATCAGCAGCTTCATCATCGGGCCCAGACATATTTTACATCAACTGAATGAGATATGTCATCAATAGTAAACAGTGTGATTTATGAAGGTCATTTCTGCTCTGCCAACTGCCCTTTATTCTGCTCTGATATATACAGTACATATATGTAGATTGGGGATGCATAAAATACTGCTTAACTAAAGATTTTCTCAGCTGCATATAGCTAGAAAGACTGACATATCTTCTCTCCTTGGCACTAAAGTTTAATATTTAATACCAGTGCTTGGCTCCTGCATAACAAAGCAGGTAAGCAGGCAATAGAATATGTTAATGTGGAAAGAGTTATTCAGCAAAACAGCTCCCTAGGTAACAATGACTAGAGAGAGACAGAGTGAGGAGAAAGAAAAGGAGGAGGCTTGTTCTACATGCCAGAATAAGCATCAACATTTCCATTTCTCTCTTTCTACAAGTTGTATTTTCTCCACATTCTTTCATGACTCTCATGTAGTCTGTGAGCAGAAAGAGTCCTCAAAATAAGACAAGAAAGAACCCTCTGTAAGCAATATGTTTTTGTCATGTTGTCTTTAGTATGTGTGATTAAGTGTTTGCGTTATACATGTAGCCTCAACGGAAACAACAGTGCGATTATCTTCATGCCAGCATTTATCTGCGGCTTCCAGGATGATGACTAATGCCCTTCAGCGGTACATTTGTCGCTGACGCATCACTGTATGCACATTATGGAATAATATAGAAAAGGCACACATAATCAATTACACACAAATGCACAAGGGACGGAGACAGGAAAGTGGGAAGAAAATGGGCAGGAAGGAGGGAAGGAAGGACAAGATATCTAATGCTTTCTAATGAAAGTATAAATCAGTATTTGCTCGGAGGGATAAGGAGGACCTAATAGTAATTAAGCAATTGTCAAGTTCTGTCGAGTTCAACTATTGAACTCAGATTGGTTGGTAATGAAAAATCTGTGAGTTGGGAAGAAAACATAAGGTTCTGGGGAGAATTAAAGTCTGGAAAATTGTCAGCTATAGTGGCCCGGTTTGATTGATCGCCACATATGCTGCTTAGAAGTGGAATACATGTGGATAAAACAAAGGCATGTGTCTTTGCTCCTGTTTTATTTTCGATTAATCCTCTGGGACGGTGACAGCCGTGGCATTACGTTTTCGGGTTGTCCGTCCGTCCATCCCATTTTTGTGAACGTGATATCTCCGGGAACACCTTGACGGAAATTCTTCAAATTTGGCACAAACATTCACTTGGACTCGGTGATTAATTGATTCGATTTTGGTGGCCAAAGGTCAAGGTCACTGTGACCTATGACCTATTAAACAAATTCTTAGTCATAACAAAACAATTAATATGCCAATTATGACAAGATTTTACACAAACTGTGCTGGTTGTATAGATCTTCTGTGCTGCCGGTTTAAGCTCATACAGTGGACCACACTTCCAAAACCAGAAACCTACCCAACCCATACATCACAGCATGTTTTCATTATAGTGAGCTGTTTACTAATGCTGAAGAGGTAAATGGCACAGAAGGGCAGAGTAGATTTACTTTGAATGCACTATTGTTGATTAAGGCCTGGTGCTGGACTATTTACAGAAGAAAAAGTGCAGGATCTCTGCTAGTGACCTCAAATATAAGTCGAAAAAAAACAAACAAATATGGGAGAAAATAGCTGCTGATTAAACTTCTGATTAAAGCTTCTATTGTGACAAAATCTTCGAAATTGAGTTTGAAACCAGAAGTTAGAAGCATGCAGAATTTACACTTGTGTCTGTCACACTGTACTGCATGCAGATCACCTGCACACACTATGTGTCATGTGCGTCAGATGTGTGCAAGGAGCTTGTGTTGGGACTCCTGTCAAAATGGTAGAAAGAAAGCAAAGGAGCTCAAAATATAATTAGTCAGAAGAGCCAAGACAGCAGCTCTGAATAATTTAAGATGGCAGTTTATGCAAATGGTCCAAATCTGGGACATAGTGCAGAAGGTGTAGCATTTTACTGCTGACAGGATGAAACAGAGCTGAGTAGTATATGAGGTGTACAGTCTGTGCATGGCCAAAACACTGCCAGCGTCACTCCATTAGTTTCGCATTTGTTTGGGATGAAAAATTTATCTTTTCACGAGGATGTGCCTCCTGTGTGCACGGTGTTACTGCGATGCCTAGTGCTAATGATGCGTTTAAAAGGCTAAGAAATCGCTTTCTCAGGAACAGCTGGGTGTCCTGTGATCATCCCTCGCCTTTATGACTGTTTATGACACATTTAAATGAAATCTATCTGTCGCGAATGACGAGTTTGTTTTGTAGCTTAGTTTTGATGGCCTCGAAACACTGAAGTGATGGCAGCTAGACAGAACACTGTTACCTGGGGTCATTCCACATCAGTTATCCCAAGGTCTCTTGCTGGCTACAGTCTCTCTTCATGAAATAGAACAAAGCTAGGTGTCTTCCCAAAACTGAGCACTCACCTCTAGCACAGAAACATTCAAAGTTAAAATTGATCTAAGGTGAGCTGTTGTCACCGTGGCAGAATAAGCACCTTCTCTTCTACCTTCAAGTGCCTCACGAGAGAAGAAGTTAGACTTCTGCTTACTTTTCTCAGAGACGACTGCATTACTTTTGAGTAGACTTTAATACCTCTCTAATTAGACTCCAATTATGGAATTTTAATATGCATTATTACATGCAGTACCCGACACACATCACCACCCACTGAATTCATTTGCTGGTGTTTAGCCATGCTCAGAGAGCTGATAGAATAAAATTCAAAATAGGAGTCAATGAGTGAGGGTGGGGGCATGTGTGCACACATGCGAGATGAAGCAAAGCTTTTTTTTAAATTTTAATTTGATATTCCAGTATTATCAAGCCACTGTCATTTAAATGTGAGGGCTGACAGTTTCTCTAACCAGAGACACCACATATTGGCTGGATATGTTCAATAATTACTGCCCTGTAGCGATCAAGAAGAGTGCAGCGCTTTAGCCAGCATAAAAGGACCATTGTGGCAATGTCTTCGATGCTGACAACCACATTGATCTGCATGAATCAAGCTTATATATGCCTATGAAGCTCAGACACAGCAATGCTCCCTTAATCTGCTCAATCTTCCCTTCTTTGTCTTTCTGTCTTTCTTTCTCACAGCCTTCACCTCTCAGTGTTTTATTCCTGTCTTTCCCTGTCTACACTTTTGTCTCTTGTGCTGTGCTAGTGGTTTTCTCAGTTTGACATCCAAACAGTATCCATAAAATATGCCTCCACATCACGGCGTTGCCTTTACCCAGGAATGCTGTTTTGAATTCTAACATGTCAGCAGAATGAGGTTAAAAACATCAATACCCATAAATCCCTAATATTTGAATATGGATCCAAGTACAAAGGGACTGACCACAGAAGTAACGGCAGCAGGGCTAAATTGTAAGCCAAAGCAAACTCGACATTGCGTGCTATTATGTGTGTTTCAAAGCAAGCTGGAGCTGAGTCCTAGGGTTTTCTCAGGGATAAATTGATTGAATGAAAGCAAGATCCTTCCTCAGCAAACTGCTGTTGAATTCAATGTTATAAGTACATTCAGTGATACTGCGATTAATTTCCACTGTCAAACGTGGGAAGGCATGCAAATGAGAGCACAAGGTAAAGGCAAAAAGGTGGAGACTGCTCAGGTGTAGACTAGAAAGGCGAGGACGGATAGATGATGGAAGAGGAAGAGTGGGCACACATTGTACCTGGCTTCACTTTTGCTCGCACTTCTGGGCACCTTCTCTCGCTTTCGCTCTCTCCGTTTTCACCTTTGTTTTTTCACTCGATCCTTTCTCTCTATGGCCACTTCACACTCACAACAGGGGGGGACTATTTGTTTCTCTGAGTGGATTTGCCTCTCTCGGTGGGCATCTGAGAGAACGGGAACCAGAATGACAGAATGAGTACACACTTGAGCACACACTCTCCCAGAAACACATTTACAGACAAGTAGCGACCAATAAACAGCGAGCGTGATTTACGCGAGCAATCATGTGCGCACAAACACACATAATCGTACTACAGGAGTCCAGCACTGCCCCGTTCAGCTTTAGAAATCTTGAGAAGACGAGAACAAGCGTGACACATCCTGCAGTTTTTAGCGCGATGAAAAGAGTGTGCTAGAGAAAGATGAGCAAAGGAATATGGAGAGAGAGTTAATACCTTGAAGTGGGGATGGTAATTTCAATGTTTGAATTTTAAGCATTGTGGTACTGTGTGGAGGGTGTGAATGCCAGACAGTCAGTCTGGATGCCATTCATACTTTAACAAATCATGTCAGTGCCCCTCTCCTGGAAATCTTTCAAACCAACCTCGCTTTCAAGGGGAAGTAAGTAGTGCTTATTCATTTCCAATCCCTGTTTTGGCTCGGATGTGAATAAAAATCTCATTTTGTAGAAATACATTTTTTGCTACGTACCTTATACAACATGAAAGCAGAAGAAACACCCAGTCACGAATAATTAGTTGTAAAATCAGTTTCCAATTGTAGAATTACTATCCATGAAATACGACACCATGAGCAGTGATGTCACTTAATTAAATCTGCATCAATTTGATAATCTGTTTGATGACAAACATCGATGGTTTTATAGATGCCACTTAAACCCAAGCCATCCTGCAACATTAGACAGCATTTTGCATTCAGTGGTGCTACAGCAACATGAGACATTTATATGGCTAATTTTGCAATGTTCAGTTATGGAAATGCTAAGATAACCACAATAAAGGTATTCTCCAAGAATACCTGGATCAAGGTGCAAATTAGTCTAGTCATGTAAATTTTGTTTATATAGACCAACATCACAGATTTGCCTCAACAGGCTTTATAATCTGTAGAGCATATGACACCATCTATCCTTAGATACCCTCAGATTAAAGAATTTTTGTTTATGATAGTAGAACACCATATATTATCTAGTAGGCTGTGTTCCACTCTCAGGATTAAAACTGTTGGTCCTAATTTATTACAAATTTAATTTGAATTTACAAGACTTCTTTACAAGAATCTGTTTTTTGTCGCTGTTTTACTGATATATGCATCTGCTATGGTCAGCCAGTTTGAGGCTTCTGCGAGGATTTATAGTTAAAGGATTTATCTAGAAATGCCTCTTCTCTCAGGGTAAATTCAATGCACTAATACTTTCAGCCGTGTGACTTTGTTGTACAAATTCTTTATACTGTACAGTTGTGGCCAAAAGTTTTGAGAATGACACAAATATTAATTTCCACAAAGTCTGCTGCCTCAGTTTTTATGATGGCAATTTGCATATACTCCAGAATGTTATGAAGAGTGATCAGATGAATTGCAAT
>JBBPCS010000480.1:11144969-11160960 GCA_037974645.1 Hollardia meadi | reverse complement strand
AGTAATAGGTTAATTCTAGTACAGTAGAGATTTGGGGTTCTCTTAAAAAAAAGATGCGTATATATCGGCATTGGCAAAAATCCAATATCGTGCATCCCTAGTCAGTATGTCAGTAAGTGTGTCAGTGTCAAAGTGGGGTGGTGTTTGTTTCTGTGTTTAAATACTAAAACTGAAAAATGGAGCGACAGAAGCAATGGTTGGGTCAACAAGCTGCCTGTTTGTCAAAGTGAAAGGGTGCCTGCGAGGGCTTGGCCGCTTTTTGCCCCATTAGCCTCACATGCTAATTTACCTGTCAACCTCTACACAAGGAAACAACACTGCTTACAACTTCTCTTTATCTGTCTGTTTCTTGTTCTCCAGTCTCCTCCTCTTTACATCTCTAAATCTCCAGATCTCTTCCCTTATCACATTTTTTTTTTTCCAACATCTTTCTGGCACTACTAAATTGGTAACATATTCTGTCTTCACACCAGTAATTTCTCCCTCGAGTGAAAGTGCATCTCTAGTTTCATGTTGAGGAATCTTAAGACACAGGATTTGAATTAAATGTACATGCATCTCTGCCAGCTTGCGGCTGCTGCTCCAAGGCTCTCGGGTATCACTTGATTTGCAAAACCTCCTTAAAAATACTTGGGGAAACTTCCTGAAAGTATAGTTTCTTCACAACTCTTCAAGAAGTTGAATTACGTCAGTGCTACCATGAAGCAGACTAGGCTATTGGGTAGTTAGTTAAGATTTCTTCTTTGACCTTTATCATGCTTTGTCTTACACTATCATCAAAAATGACCACTTAACATTGATGACATTATGCTCAATATAATATAGTGTTTTAAGTTTTATACAATTGTGTTTGTGTTGTGATGCACAACTGCTGTAGCACATTGAGCCTACAGATCCCTGCAGTCTAATGGCTAATATCTGTTTAAAACCAATTATTGGTGAGGCAGGTTATCTTGTGCCTGTGGCTGCTAAGAACTTTGAAGTCTATAAATAATTTACCTTAAAATACCTTAAACTTCTCTTTCCTCCTCTTGTGATGTTTTGGTAGCTATAATAATTAGCTAAAGGCTACTTCTGAGACTACAGCTGCAGACAAAGAACAAAGAACACATCCAGATAAGAAGGATATCTCTAAACTAAATACAGAAAAGCTGAGTGCGCAAACTAGACAATTGCTTTTTGGCCCTCTTAACAAACACATTATTTTTTTTAACACCGCAATTAGACATTCTCAAAATTGGTAATTGATAATCACAATGCAGTAATCCTCATATGATCTTCTCAGCTATTAACAGCCTCGTAAATCCAGCTCCAAAAAGCCTTGCCCGACACCATTACCACATCAGAGTGTGATGAGTTTGGACTGTTGTTCAGAGATACAATAATAAACATCAAATTAACTACCATCTTGGGTGTAAATAATGATCTGTGAGAGAGAAAAAAAAAAGTAATGCAATTACAACCTCATCATGCTCCCTTGATCCTGTGGAGTTCAGTGGACGAACTGGAACTTGGAAGTTGCAATCATTACCTGAAAGCCACCGCTTCAAAACTTTGTAAACTCTAAATTTCTTCTCAAGCCTTGAAAATTCGGATCCAATTTAGCTAATTTACACAGTCCCAGTTAAAGCAAATCATGGCCTAAAAAAAAAAAAAATCCAATTTACACTCCATTTGCCATTTACATTCTTATAATACAATGTATTGTGCCAAAATATAATTAGTAGCTATTGTGATAATTGTAGCAGTGATTGCGGTAGTCATTATTGACAATAGTAGAATCAACAGCAGTTGTAGTATAAGTAGAATTTAATAGTGGTAACTACACTTGGATTGGCGGTTGTAGCGCTATTATACAACCATGATGATGAAAGGGTGGTGGTACAGATTAATACTAGTGTGTTAGTAGTGATACATATTTTACACACTACTTAGGTTCAAATAAAGATAATCAATATCAAAGCACCTTGTGTATGCCATTGTTATCCTTTTGTAGACAGCACAAATTAAATTCCAAATGTATTCATATTTCCCTGCATTAAAGGACCAAAGCAGCAAGAGTTTGTCATTATTAATTTCTCGCTTCATTTGTTTCAAACATTGGTATTTATAAATGGGTGGGATCTGTTTCTTTGACGTGATGAAAGATAATTGCCTTGACCTTCACAACTTCATTATTCTTTATGTTAAGACAGGATTAGACCAATTTGTTAACTTTAATACAGTTTTTGTTTTAAAATGCCTTTATCCTTTGATAAGTTAGAAGTTAGAAACTAAGTTAGTTTCATTCCTGTGTTTGACTTAACTGGGTGACAGTAAATGCAATTATGCAGTTGTTTATCAAATCAAACAATAAATAAGCCTGGCAATGAGAACAAAAATGACAATAAAATAAAAAAATAGAACAAAAATATGTGGCTCAGTGTCGGCTGACTTCCTTCATATCCTTTATCCGTTATATGTTATTATAATACCAGTTGAGGTAACTGTAGTTATTTTCAGTCATCTGCATTCAGAACAGTGTGAATCTCCAGAGCTTTGTTGATCACTTATGCATCATATGGTGATACAGGTGGTGCTTGTTTTTACTTTGATTCATCAGTTTTCCCAACTGTCTGCACTTTATCTAAGTGTTAGAATACATTGTCATTAATATGTTGTTTGTTATTGAAATTATACCCAGCTGTACTTGCAGCATCCTTCTAGGCTTGGTAATATTATGGTGTAAATTTTACATATAAAGTCAATGGGAAGACAGGAATAGGCGCAAATTCATTCAAAAATGATGCAAATAACGTGGCGACGTTACAACGAATGAGGCGAAAACGTGAAATTAGTGCTAGTCTCATCAATCATGCAAGTAGAAAAAATTCAACTTCAGCAAAAAGTTTTGCGGGGCTTTGCAGAGTGTTGTGTGGTGAGGACCGGGTGGAGCAGAGGGGCACACTTGCTGCCTAGCTACTGGGAGCCGGCCAGCTTTGAAAAGAGAGAGCCGGGAGCACAGCCAGACCTTCTGGAGGACATAACACCTGCAGTCACATCAGATTTTGCTGCCATTAGTCGGTGGGAGGAGAGCTCAGAGTTTACTTAAAAACTTTTGGGATTAAAAAGTGGATTTATTTTCGCTCTCGCTTATCAACCTGTCTGAAGCAGCGAGTCGTGGACTGTACTTCACTTCGTGAATGTACAGAGAGGACAGAGGAAAAACGAGAGGGAGAACTGGAATCTCTGGTGAGTGTTGACTTCAGGCAGTGGCTGGACCTCAAACACAGACACACACCTACAACCTGCTCAAAGAACCTGTGTGTGCTGTAGAAACAGGAGTTGGGCCTTCTTTGAAAAGTTAGACATGTACTGTTTTGGGCTTCCTGTTTAGCAGTATGAGTATGTGCAAACATGCATGGTTTGTTTTCTGCTGCGTCCTCCTGCTCACACTACTCTGGATCCCTGCGACGAGAACCATGATTACTTTGACCTTAATTTTCTTTTTTTTTATTCATGTGTTTTTAAGTCCAGCTGTGTAGAAAGAAGAGAGGGGTCATTATAGACATAATATTGCCTATACTGACTCCCTTAGGTCCACTAATAAGGTCCAGTATATATGGGATTTAAATGCCAACAGGGGATACTGCAGGTTCATGGCCGACGCCTCAACAGGCTTAATTGAAATTTCTGTGACAGGATAGGTGAAAAAATGACATTAATCATGAACAGTGCGCCAACCATGCATGAAGCAGAAAGTAGCTTTTATTTCTGCAACAATTTGAAAGGTTCTTCGTTATTTCTCACAAGAGGCTGATGATGTGTTTGGATTGCCAGGCTAAACCCTGCAACATGTCCAATTGAGTGTTAGCCAGAGATAAAGATAAAGACAAAATCACACAAAGAGAGCCTCAACGGATCTTAGACGTATCAAGGTTTTCTAAATCTTTAACCATTTACTGGAAAAAGACAGAGAGCAGATAAAAGCAGACACAAGTATAACAAAAAGAATGGAGAAGGAAGTAAACTGATCACCACTCTTTCTTGTAGAATCATGTTCTTAAACCTCAACTGCCAATTAGATATGAGAACAGCGTGTTCCCTGGATGGATGAACTTAATTTGATAGTCTGTGGTCTGCTCAGTAGGGTGCAACACTGATTGCACTGGTGGATGAAGTTCTCAGTCCATCCATACAGGCTAAGTGTAATTGACTATGTAGAGATAGACTGCAGTTTATCATAACTGTTCTCTCTTTGGTAGAGTGGTTCCATTTAAAAGGTGCATCAGCTCTGTATCTGATGGTGTGTGGCAGGTATCTGGAAGATTAGAGCATGGTTGCAAGCCCAGAGATTCTTGCCTTGCTGTGTGGTGTCACCCATGAACAAAGTTGAGTAATCCCATGGAGCATAACTCTTTGTTGTGATTCAACAACATGTTATTGTCACAGGACTACCTGCATGGAGTCACTTAGATGATATATACATCTTTGTCTATTTACTGACAAGACACCACAGTGGGGCTTCAAGCCCTATGGGGCTGGCATTGCCAGGGAAGCAGGTGGCATATTGCACCCAGCAGGACAGCTCCTATGCAGGCCTGCTCGACAGAGGGATTTGGCCAGCTTGGATTAGCTCAGCAGGGCGAAACAGAAGAATAGAGACATGGAGGACCGACAGGGAGTGGAAGACAGAGTACATCAATCTCTGCTCACTACACTAACACCTGAGAAACCTGAATTTAAAAAAAGCTGCTGAGAATCATGGTGTGTTTTGTTACACCAGTGAAACATGAAAAATAAAATCCTTACATCTCCCTTTCACACTTTTGGTTTTCTTTTTACATTTAACAACAGCTATAAATTGTTGAGCGAGAACATGTGAATATTCATTCGATTGCTTATAATGAGATAAACACATCGCCCAAGTCCTCAGTCACACTAATTAAGCAGACTTTTTCCTTCTCCAGTGTTGTGCTCTCAGGCCTCATCAACTGCTCAAAGACATGTCACCGCAGTAATGGCAGATGGGTATTCTCAAGCCAAAAATAAATAAGTTGAAATGTTGAAAAAAAACACACTAACTGCAAAAAAAAAAAAAAAAAAAAGCAGAGCCGGTTGCATGTGACAGACTGCTGAGGAAACGTCTCTTTATTCTTTGCTCTGGCTGGTTCATTTCTGTCCGAGGGATGGATCTAATCCAAGAGTTTATTACCAAACTTCAGATGCAAAGCCTATTCGTTTTCTGACACCAAAGAGGGCCAAGAAAATGAATCGGGGTCTGGACAAATTGGCATCACTCACATGAGCGCAGTGGGAAGAAATTCTCAAATGTAAAAGTCGTGCCTTCTGTCAGCTCTTCCTCAGCATTTTTCAGACTTCTTCTGATAACTATCCTATTTTCTATTAGCATTCACACACTCACAGTGCATTCTGTTGGGTATATGTTTTAAAGTATGAGCCAATGCACAGACACTTTTAAAGCAAATCATTATGTTAGTCCTCATGTAATAAAATTAGAGTTCTATTAGAGAGGAAGACAGAGAGAGAGAGAGAGATGAGTGATTGAAGGGTTGATAAAGTATCACATTTTGAGATGTATTTGCTGCATCAGGTATTCAGGCCTCACATCCTCTTCTCCCAGCATCTTGGAATTCCCAGGATTCCCTCTGTGCTTTGAAACCAAACAAAGAAAGGCTCTAGAGGTGTTCTCCATTGGCAACCCGTTCTCATCCCAGCTCGTCACATACTGACGTTTTGTCATGCGCCCTTCTCATCTTATCCAGACGTGCAAGGTACCCTTTGGCATTAAGCCTTTCCTAACGCAAAACGGGCTCTTTTGTTTCCGTGGCTCGCACCCCAAGCGTCTTATCCTGACACGCAAGGTCTACGTTACTTTGCTTAAGATTAGGCACATTGTTGACGTTTGGGTAAGTTGGCAAAAAAACACGTGGTTAGGTTAAGGAAAAGATCTGTGGCATTTGGTTTAGGCACAAAACCAGGATCAGGCAATGACTGGTGACACTTGGTTTCAAACGGGATGCGAAATCCGAAAGTTGTGTCTGTGGCCCTCTACTCAGCCCAGACCTCCACCCCTCTTGGCATCATCTGTTCAAGTCGTCTGATACTGATGGGGACAGCTTTCCATTGCTGGTACATTAAACACTTGTGCGTCGTTGCCTGATGCCAAAGGGTACCTTGTGTGTCTGGATGGGAAACGAAGGGTCGTTACAAAACATCGATATCTGACGAACTGGGCATGAGAACGGGCTGCCATTGTAGGTCATTGTAGGGGTAAGATTAGGTGACTACAGTGAATAAACAGACATGTCATTGAAGAAGAAAAAGAAGGAGGAGCAAAAATCTATTCCTTGTAGGAAAAATTACAGAAGAATCAACCATTAAATTGCTCCCCTGATGCCTGATGGGATCAGGGATTACCTATTTGTAAATTATAGAAAAAATATCTGCAAAATGATTAGTCTATTGTTTACGCTCAAATCAAGGATTAATTAAAAAGTGTTAATTTATTCATTTGGCTTTGTCCATGCATGTCTTGTGGTTCTAGCGAGACCACTAAACCTCTTTGGTCACCTTCCCATTGTGCTCACAGGGCCTGTCTTCTTAAGCATAGTTTTTTGGGCCACTTTAAGTAGCCGTTTTCACACTCAGCAGAAATCAGGATAACAAATTTCTGTGCAAAGCTACCTAAGTTTCCAGTCAGCCTGTTTACCCTGAGAGAGAAATGGCACCTAGGAAGCAAGGTAGGCCCAGATGGATTATTCTAGGCCAGATCCAAGAACAAATCAGCACAGCCATCAATAATTCATGTGGCAGTCTTTGAAAAGTAAACACTGCTTAGCCCATTAAGAACCCTGATTGGCACGATGCCATAATGGCAAGAATACAGTACACAACCTTACTCCACATACAGAGGGTCTGTAGCCACAAAAGAAAATCGTGCTCTATATGGAAATGCAGTGCTCATTAGAGGAAGTAGAATCTTTTGCAGACCCCTAACCAGTATAACCTGGTGCAGCATTAGCGTGGAATTGATGCTAAAGACGACGGTAGAGGGAAGCAATTAGAGTGACAGCTGGTTCTGGGATGTGCTGAGTTTTGTGGATTGATCTTCTCTGTCAGCTTTGTTTCTGTGCACCTCAGACATACGGGAGACTTGCGCTCTCAGTTAGGCAGTAAATGCACGTAGCTTAAATGCTAAAGAGGCTCAAGCTCTTACTGTGTAGTTCATTCTTCCTTTTACCGATATCATTTGCACATTGACTTTCTCTCCCATTTACTGTCAGCCAATTTTTCCTTGCGTGTCTTTCATGCACCTTTTCAAGGTCTGTTTGTGATAGTGAGGCTATGGGGAGTTGCTGGGTGTGCAGTATGTTTATGTAGCTTTTAGCAATTCCCCATCCTCAGCATTGTTATTCTCAGTTAAGCAATGAAAGATAGGGAGTAATCTCTGTCTTTGTCTGCCTCGGAAGCTCAATTAGATAAAGAGGAGGTTCATGTACAGTATTTCCACCAGTGGTATTACAGTCTGTTTGTCTGTTTGTACATTTCCGTCTTTCATGCCCTCTTTCTCTCCCTTTGCAATGCTCTAGGGATGGTCTCAGTACAAACAGCATCTGTTCAAGAGAATAGTAACATCTATAATCGTTCCCCAGAGTCAACAGTGGAAAACATATTTTTTCTTTATATATTTCAGATGTGTGATTAATGGACACCACACAGTGGATGTTCTCTTAATGAGCGAGTTTCAAATTATCAGTGATAACAAGAATTTTACATTAGCTCTTGGATGATACTCACTGCACACTTGATTTTTTCTACTCCCTACATCTTTTGAAGCACTGCCTGTCAGTCCACCAGATGGCATGTCGTGCAGTTGAACCTGAGAATTTCCTTATTTAACGGGGAAAAAACTTTTCAATAGTGTTATTCTAGTTTTAGAATGTGTGGTACTAATTTCTTTCCTTTAACCCCTCCTTTAATGTGACAAATAGTCTCTGAACGCCCTCTAACAGAAATCAGCCAGCCAGTTCCTGGAGGGAGCAACTTGTCTTCACAACAGCATATAGGGGAGGAGTATATTCACATAGGATCAGATCTTTATTGCAGGTTTTCAGGCATATGGATTTATGTCTGAATGCACAGAGGAGTGATATAGAAAGAGCCGAATGGGTTCCCGGGTGGATTGAATGCTTACTTTATTGCACGAGTGTAACTGTTTTTTTTTCCGTTTTCATACAGGTGAGCATGTACACCCTTGTGTGTTTGTCAGAGTGAAGATGTACGTGCACACTCGAGTGTATGAGAGTTATCATTCACTCCATTAGTGGGGAGGGATTCCTGTGCTCTGCTCCTAGCCAGCGGAGACCAATTAAAGCCATCAGGCAACGTCAGGGGAGCCGAGCTGCTCTCAGAACCCGCAGGGCTGGAGAACAGAGGATTTAGACTGGCTCCATCCTCCTCCATCAGCTCTGCTGTACCTGCAAACAGGCAGCATTGGGAGATTCTGTGCAGGTTAATAATTGAATAATACAGCTGATGTTTATGAATTTCTACTTTTTGCATCTGTGTTTTTCTGGTTTGCCTTGTTTTTAAAAAAAAATATCTCTTGTGAATAATTTTCATTAACGTACTTGATACATAACAATTATTCTAATAATTTGTATTATCATTGTCTTCACATGCTTCATCTACAGTCCCAAGAGGCTGGATTGCAGCATACACAAGCAGAAGGTCATGTTACTCTATTACAGGGTTAACACATGCGTTCACAAGTGATTGCTCATACTTCTTCTTAAGGGCGGATTAGAGTTTCCAATCCAGCTCCTTTGGGCTTTGGGAGGTTGTTGATTTCTCCCTCAGGCTGATACACAAATTTGACTTTTTGTAAAATGTATTTCAGTTCTTCAAAATCCTGAAAATGAAATGCACACATTTCTCTGGCTTTAACTTGCTCTTTCTTTTCATGACCTTCACTTCACTTCAAACCTTTATTTTTATAGTTGAATAACCATTGAGGTTGCCCTCATTTACAATGATGTCGAGTTACACACAAGTTAAAACAAGTTAAAAGTTTATTAGACCAGCAAAACCTTTGTGGTTTAAAAGAAAAAGTTTCCAATGCTATGAGGATGCCTGCTTAAATACTTTTAAACATCCACATGTCCTTAATAGAAATGCAGAAAAAAGTAGCAGCGCTCCAACACAGTTTGAGGCTTTCCCAGTGGGTGTTATTATTGTATGGTTTTCCTGCAGCCTTCCACACTAATGCTCCTCTCGTCAGCGATGCTCGACCACGCTTTGGGGGTTTGTTATAGCATGGAGGCCAGAGATGTCATACCCTGTTACAAAATAAGGCACCAAATATGAACTCCCTCTTACCTTCTCCATCCCTCTCTCCCCCTCTTTCCTGCTCTCCCCCCTGCACTGGGATCACTGCCGTGGAAATGCAGCCTGTTCCGTAGTGTCTGCTCAGTAGGTAATAACTCCCTGTTCAGGCTCAGATAAAGAGCTTCATTCATTAAAGTGGCTGCTCTCTTTCTCCACACGAGTGACACCTATCCCCTGGGAAAGCAGTGGTGAACTACAGGGTTGAAGTTACAGGCACAGCCTTCACCAGCCCTGATTGCGCACCTCTGAGCTATTTGGTGGAGGAGCCTAACCCCCTCTACATCAGCTCCCTGAGCCTTATTCTCCGTCTCATATTCTTTTTTTCTGTGGGAATCCCTAATCTTTTTTTTTTTAAACTTCACCCTTTATTCTCCTGCCTCCTTCCTAATACTCGCCTCTATTATCCCCTTGGCCTGCTACTGCTGTCACCTGCACATCTATTGCCCTATTACCTCCACTCTTTTTCACAACTTTCACTTTGATGGTTTCCCCCTAACTCGCTTAGGCTTTCCGTTTCCCCACGGTCATCTCCATCATCAGGTTTGATCGTTTCTCTTTGTTCTTTCCATCATTTGCCATCTCCTCTTCCATGTCGTTCCTGTTCACTCTCTCCGTCTGTATCTTCAGCGTGCCTGTAAGGTCCCTGAGCACTGGAAGTCGCCAATGCGTGTACCGGTCAGCAGTACTATAGTAGTATAGTTAATGTGTAGATCATTCATTCTCTGGACAGGTGTGTAACAGAGGCGGGACAAACGGGGAGAAGGGGGACAGTGGGAGATCTCTGGAGGCATAAAAATCAATTTCATCAGGAATTACAGGAGCAAAGAAGCAGAACATTTCTCTCTCTTTGAGCCTTTCTCTTTCTCACCCTATCTTTCTCTCTCTGTCTTGTTCTCTCTCTTTTTGTCTCCGTCTTCATTTCCTCTCTCTACTATCTCACTCCGCTGTGACTGCTCACACTGATCAGCTCACAAGACTCTCCAGCATTACACTAGCCAAGCAGCAGGATAAATCCCTACACAAAAGCCATTATTTAAGTGAACCCCTTCTCTTGGATCCAGTAAGAGAATTACAGTCCTGTGTTCAGAACTGCAGAACAAAAGAAACACACTCTCTTTTCTACCTTCCACCGTAGCTCCCCGGGCACAATAGCACATCAGAGCAATCCAAAAAGAGAGAGAGAGAAATCCCACTGAGATAGCCCCTCTGCTGCTGCTAAAGCTGGCCATAGCGAATGGCCTGCTACACTTGTACTGCAGAGCCAGTGGAGACAAACAGTAACATGCATGCCAGCTCTTTCGGTCACCTGTGACATACGGGTTTGGTTTTAACAGCCCGACATGCATGCGCCTGGTACCTGTAGCATAGGCGTGCATGCTAATGTCTTTAATGGCATGACCATTCAGCAGAGGTTCTACTCCATAAACTGAAATGAATGATTATTGGCTGACTAACACACACCATTTGACCTGGCACGCTAGAGCAAACAATGATGTGGGAGACAAGAAGAATTGCTCATCAATCACGACCACGGATGGTCAGGCACTCTCAACTTGCAGTAGTAATGTTCAGCGAATTGATTATGGAATGATGAGGTGGAGTAAAATGCTACGTCTCACACGTTTATAGCACGCTGAACTTTTTTTTTTATTTCTTTTTTTTTTTTTTATTGATGATGGCCATTAAAAGGTTTGCACAGATGTTAACGTTCCCACACAATGCCTGCAATGGAGTGTCAAATTCTGTGTGTTATCTTTTGCTTGGAAAGTAGACAGTGATGAAGTGAGATAAAGGATGTGTGTGTGAGAATTAAAGAGAGAGGCAGAGAGAAAGATAAAGTAAGGGAAAGACACAGAGAGCTGAGGAAGGCTCTGGTGAGTGGGTTTTCCACTCTACCAGTACAGAAATGATGCATAACTCCACAGTATGCCCTTTAATTGCTGCTATTAATATCAGTTAAAGTTTTTAATACCTATTTATTAAAACTTAAACTTTTTTCGGAGGCCTAATGTGAATAGAATTATGACTCTCAAGGGCTGTGCTCTATAAAAAGGCTCAGACATAAATTATGAATACTCTACCACTTCATTTGCAAGATCTCACTCCTACAAGATTTGTTGAAAAGGAAATAGCCCAAAGGTCTAATATTAGGATGAATTTTCAACATTAAATACATGCGAGTTCCACTGTACACATCACCTCCGCATTGCTAGAAAGTTCAAGCAGCGTCTTGAACCTACTCATCATTAGCTTTGTGCAACTTGACAGGAGATCTCCATAAATTGGTCATTGTGTTAAATGTAAACAGAGTGCGGAGGCAGACAGAGAGGAATCCCAACGTACACAGCGGCCTATTTTGTCTGTTTGTATCATTGAAGTGCTTTCCCTGTCGGATAATGCGTGATGTGAAAAGCCCTAGCACTTATCTGCTGAAAAAAGTAAGCAATATAGATGGAGAAACAGAGCAGATCCAGTTATTCCCTGTTATTAGAATTAATTACGGTTCAAAGATTAGAAACTTGCTCTGACATCAGTTATCTGTAGTTTGAACTTTCCCAAAAAGTTTTTAATCGTATTCAGCGGGCCTGCTGAAATGCCTTCATATTGCCTGAGAAGGGAAGGAAAAGGGAATAGATACAGTATACGCAGAACAGAGATCAGTGACAACACAGTATTGTTGCACATTATGAGAACATTTTGCAGATACATAAAAAGTTATGACAGTGTCATGCATGATATGGGTGTTGTTTCTTTTATATAGTGACAGGCCTGTCACAGTTATCATGTCATCGACTTATCGTATCTTATCAACTTATCGATATGGACATGACCTCGCTCTGACACCAACAAAAAGTGGTAAAACCTAGATTGGCAGTATGTTCCCTATTAAGAAATGAATGGTTGTACCCCTGTGCCAAATGTTTAATATCTATTTCGGTGCAATTTTTGGCAACAGAGCCCGACACATTGCTCAATGTTTTGGTTCTGTGGTTCCGATTTGTTTTGTTTGTTTAGGATATTGTTATAGTTTTTTATTCACATTCCAATTCCAATATCTGAATGTTATTATCAATTAAAAGTTCATTGCTCCTTGAAAGGGTGTACCTGCATTATTATGCAATTACAGTGTCATCATATCAGTGACATAAAGTGCAAATAATTTGGTTTATGGCAATCATTGGCATGGCATCAATTTATGACAATATGTCGTCCAACAAAATTATCGTGACGCCTAACTTCTATGGTGTATATGATGCCTGTGGTTTGTCCCCATCACTTCTTGTGGGTCCACCACCACACACAGAAAAATGTTTAATTGCCTTGCCTGACTGAACTTGCAGACATAATGGCAGTTGCATCTCACTTCCCCTCGCTCTACTTCTTTTCCTCTTTTCTTTCTTGTATCCTCAGCCAACCTCCTCAACCCCCAGTATTCTATTTCATCAGTTTCCTGGTAGTGGTTCTCTGCACCTCCATCTCCACCTCATGGCTTCAGCTGGAGAGTATGAAATTAAGCTTGTATAATTAAATATTAACAGCCTGCTGATGAGGGGATTGAGAGTGAGGGTGGGAAGAGAGGCACACCACTGAATCCTCTGCCCTACTTCTTACTGTTAATGTCCACTGGGAATTATTCATGTATCAGCTAACCTGCACTGGCACCTAAGAAGGCACAGGGGTAGCAGCGAGTTGTGCCAGAGTGGTACTCAGTAAGCCCGGGTCAATTAACATTAATAGAAATCCTATCGGGGGAGATTTCATTATTAATTAGCCTGTCATATGCTGTTCTTATCTGTTTAGATGGGAGTGTTCAAAAGGGAAGTGGCTGCAGTGTAAAGTTTTAGCTATAGTGCAAATGCAAAGTGAATATGTAATTGTCAGCTTGCCAGTGTCTCCTGGGAGTGCTGAATTTATTATTTCATTGCAAAGTGAATCAATTATCTCATAAAGCAGCATGTGTGCACACAAAACATGCCTGAATTACCAATCTTTCACAGGATGCTTGTAAAAAAAAATTTTTTTTTAACTCGGGGGCTCCTACTTTTACCCACAATTTGATGTTGGCAGTCATGAGTAAAGCCTGATGACTTTTAATGGGGAAGCGCTAATTTTATTCCACTAGCTATTATCATATTTGTCTCGAGCTGACTCGCAGATTATCATGTCTTAATAGCAGAGGAAAACGTGTAAACATGTTCCAGTTTTGGTGTTTGTCGAGGCATTAACATACACGAGTCCTCATAATCTCAACAATTAGAATTGATTAAACCAAGATTTATGCAGTGTCTGAGCAGTGTGAGTGGACTGGCATAATATGCCGTGGTCTCTTTGTTTTGCCATACATCATTATAATGTGTAACAAAGGTGGGATATTAGTGATGTGGTCTTTTTTTTCTGACTTGCATTTTTTATTTTACAATATAAACAGGCACACAAATATATCACACACTGTGTTTCAACCAACCTAAACCCTCCATCCCTCCCCTCAGACTCACGGCTGAGTTCTACTTTTTGTTCGACTGTTAGTATTGCGTAGCGTGCTTAAGCTCTCTCTTGTGCTCATTCTGGTCCAGTCAGGCTATTAGAGACCTCTCCACTCACACCTCACAGAGCAGAGTCTTTGTTTGTGTGTGTGTGTGTGTGTGTCGGCGCATTGCTCTGTGCTCTCATGCACGGTTGTCTTCAAAAGTGGACAGGGGCAACATTCCCTGCAACTGCCCCTTAATTTCTCTCTGTAAAGATATCCGTGTTCAGAGTGCACATGTCATGCAGCTCAAGGAGGCCGTGAAGCAATTAGGGCTCTCTGCCGCCCCTGGCGTGTCAGCTCCAGTAAATAAAGTTCCCTGCCGCCCCAGGCGAGCTATGATGGGAGACAACACAGAACAGACTTCAACTCCAGCCGCTCCTGGAATTCAAAGGGATGAACACCCACGTAACTTTCCCCTCCCTTCCACCCCTGCTCGGCTGAATCACAGAACCCCGTGAAGGGAGTGGGAGGTTGGTAGTGGCTGTGCGTGTTCGTGTGGATTGTCTGATCTTCCATCTAGAAGTGACCACCAAGTGAGGCTAATGGCCCCAGTGCTTTCTGCATCTCCAGCTGTGTGAGCAGGTTAACCAACCTACACACAACATCTATGGCACGGCAATCTTGTTTTGGTTTCGCTCTCACTTTATTCCCACAGCTTTGATGTATTTCTTACTCAGGGAAGTGGATGATGGACTTTTGTTTTTCACGCTAAACCAAGTGGCCTTGATGAGCTTTAACATTACAAGACTTGAAACTAATCAGAGATCAATCTACATATAATGATAGGTGACCTTCTCTCCATCTCTCACCTGCTGTCCCTGGCCGATTACAATTTATCTATGCAGACAGACACGCCTACTATCCATACACACACACATGCACAAACACACCTCCTCATGATGAACACCAAGCAATTATTCCACCCTGTGGTTTTTCTGAAGGGCCACAAACTCACCTCAAGCTTGAAACTTAAAATAGCTGATGAATGTGCTCTGTGTGCCATTACAGATTTGTCCCTCTTTGGACTTTTAAATTCGAAGTGTGTTAGGCTAAGGGAAAAAAATGTTATCCAGAGAGAAAACACAGGGAGAGAGAAAAAATGGCAATCAAAGAGAAGAGTAGATGATTTCCCCTGCTACCACTCTGGCTTTAAAGAGTAAACATAATAATAGTGCTCACCTATTGGTGTCTGGAGTTTTGCAGAGGGCCCAGTCACACCAGTATGAGATGCACTGCTCCAAATACTTGCTTTGTTCAGCAACTTCAGAGTGAGGGGAAGGTTGAAGCGAAGATGAAAGTTTCACATCACACCATTCTTAATGACATTATTGCTACTAACACTACTACTTCTGCAGCTACCATGAATCAAAAGCATTATTAGCATCATCATCATTGGTAAAGCCATTTTCAAAGCACATTAAGCAGATTGCTCACTAAATGACAACAGAAAAAAATGAAATTAGGATGGAAAAATACAAAATGAGATGGCAACTTAGTTAAAAAGGAATGATTAGAATAAAAGATGAAAAGGCTGTTCAAGGACTATTAAGTAAAGATAATTATGTAAATGTTTGTTTAAAAAAAAAAAGGGCTTCAAAAGATGATACTGACTGAGCCTGAACTCATTTGGAAGGTCATTCCATAAACAGAAATTCCACAATGGCTCAATAATTCAAGCACATCAGGAAATAAAAACAAATCACTTTTGCTGTCAGATTTGTGCTCTTTGCTGCAACAGATCTAGGTGTGTATGCTGATGCCGTTACTTCAGAAGTGTTTTGTGCGGCTTTGTCACCAACATCACTTGTTTGTTGTTGTTGATAATGTGATTTTGCTAATGGACAGTGGTAATTGCAGTGGGAGAGAGAGGACTGGCCTGTTTGTTGCTGAGCTTGTAAAAGAATGGCTGAACATGCACCTGCCATCTCCAGAGATACTCATTAAAGAGGAGAGATGCCAGGTCCCAACATCTCAGTTCCCCTTGCAGACACACAGTGGAAAACACACACACACACACACACACACACACACACACACACACACACACACACACACACACACACACACACACAC
>JBBPCS010000480.1:11111509-11141248 GCA_037974645.1 Hollardia meadi | reverse complement strand
ATGTGTAGCACCCACCTGGGTGATGCACGGCAGCCAGTTTGCGCCAGAACGCTCACCACACATCAGCTATCTCGGTGAAGGAGGACTGAAGGAGACAATTAGGTAACGAGGGATGATTAGGATGAGTATGAAAATGTTGTAAATCGCAGGTAACAAAATACAATTGAACACCTCTAGGAGATTCCATAGTATCGGTTCACCACCACTCGCCACCACCGTCTTGCATTTAATAAGGGAATATCTTTTAAAAGAATGGCGCTCATACCAGCCTGGAGGTATGAGAGGATCTATGCCAAGGACTATTGACACTGACCTGATTGTGTGACTGTATTGTTGTGGCCCGGCAAGTAAACATGCACACACAAAGATACAGATGTTTCAAAGAGACAACATTGTAGCTCTGTTTTTAGGGTGGCACACTTTAAAAATCTGCAGTAAAAGAGTTAAAAGGTGAGTGCAGAAATGAAAAATGTTATGGCTGGAGCGAGAGGCAACATCGAGAATAAATAAGGGTTATGTGTACAAAATTCTTCGTAGGACTTTGGATTATTTCGGGGGAGTTTTGGAGGGTTTCTCTGTTTTGGCAGAAGTAGACAATGCCACCTCCTCCACACATCCTTCCTTGACCGTAGCCAACATTGGAACATGCAGCATGTGGGACCCAACCCGCCAGACATTAACGCCATCTCATATCGTCAGATCTGACGCACATGTGATTGACATGTCTGACATGTTTTGTTTGTACTGTAGTGCAGCTCAATAAATGAAGCCATTTACTCTACAAAATCATAAACACAAAACAAGCTCTGGCAGTTGAATGGTCGAAGTGGGTGGTTCAGTTTCAGTCGTAGTGTCACGAGCCTGCAGGCAAGGGTCATGTGCAACGAAATGAAAGGAAGTCATTTACAGCATCAAGACTATGCAAAGTTGTATCTTAGCTGAGGTTTGGCATTCAGACAGGGCCTGGGGGTGTCTGACCCCAGGGTTGGGTCATTAGATCCAAACCAGAGTAAATGTAAGAGAGCTAATAATGACGGATCCTACTGACCTCGAGCTCTCAGCTTCCATCCATTCCATTTCCATCCCCGCTGACACTGTTATTGTACACTGTTGTTACAGATCTAATTATCTGTTTTCAAAGCTTTGCACTTCATGATCCCCCCTCGTTTGTGTGACTGTACCATCAAGTGTTGTCTTTACTGGTTTAGCCGTAACTAAGCATCTGCCGGGTATCTGATGCACAGCATGGGCATTCGCAGCCACAAATCACATTCCAGCAGGCTTTAAAATAAATTAGGCTCAATCTAACCCGTGGAGAACACATTTAGTATTTGCAGTGCATTTGTTTGTTTGTATGTTTGTCTGATGTTAAAACAGCTGTGATAATTAGTACCAATGTTGATTTGATGGTTTCATTTGGTTAACTTTTCACACTTTAAATCGCAGCCTAATAACAACAGCAGGTTTTTTTTTCTCCTTTTCTTTTTTTTTTTTTTTTCTCCACGGCGGTCAAGGCCAGCTCACTGGGGGCCACATATTAAAACAGACTGTAAGAATTGTCTCCTTCAAATACTTATTACATGTTCTTAAAAGGAAACTTTTCTGTATGCCGTAATTGCTCGCAGCTTCCTCTAACTGCGATGTAGATGGAGAGAGAGTTAAGGTTTCTGACCACTGACACTTTTGACACAGTGTGAAACCTCTCTTTGCCTTCTAGCTGTGTTTGAACTAATCAAACGGTTGTATCAAATCTCTTCTCTGTCCCATCTACGGCAGAAGCCTGGAGACCTGAGAAACAAGCGCTCAGTACTGTTAGCTCACAACCCCATAGCCTCTCTTCCATCATACTATCCTACCACCTGCCTTCTCTTTCATGTGCCAAGAGACAGAGCTTTAGGCCAGGGCTGACAAAACAGTGTCATTATCTTAACGTTAGCGCCTGCCCACGCTCTGCCTCTCATTCATTTCACAGCTAGCCTCCTGGCCCCAGAGGGAGAGGTAGATAATGTGGGCGAGAAAGAGAGAGCAATCGGATGAGAGGTCTCTTCGTCTGTCATTTCCCACTTCTTCCCCTTCTCTCTCCCCACTAGTCCCCCCATCTACATGCTCCCTCATGGTTTACCAAAATGCATGATGCAATTATTAGCACTCCTGCTAGCACTGAAAGAAGCAGAGAATGAAAAAGAATTGGGATGCTGCAAGAGAAAAAGGAGGATAAGCTCACCCAGTAGCTAAGTCAAAAGAGAGGCTGGTAGAGTCTGTAAGGTATAGGTTTTTTTTAAACTAATATGGTGTGTTAGCTATTTGCTGTGTTCCACACAGCCAATGTAATCATGCACTTCACAGCTCAAGGTTGCCTCCATACACAGTGGTGCAAATACTGAAGGTAACATCAAAACACAGTGTACTGTATTCTGTACACATTCACAAAAGTGACCACGCTCGCCAAATGTGAACGGATACACTCAGCGAAGCGTCGAGTGGAGTGACTGTCACCGCAGTTTCACGGGCGTGCAGCGTGGGCAGAAACAGGAAGGACAGGGCACAGCAGTGGCAGCCCTTTAAATCCAGCGGTGAAGTCTGAATCGTTTGCTCTTTAATGGCAATCATAACTCATTGTGCAGTTGTAATGTGTTCCACATTAACAGTGTGGGTGCTGACTGTGGCTCATCTGTGCCTAATGCGCTATAGCTACAGGCTAAGAGCTCTCATCAAACACTTTTCAACTATCACTTCCTCCTCTTAAAGTCTTTTGTTTACTTTGTGTAGTCCTCACACCCACACCGTGACGAAACTTCGAAAGACCTGAGACACCTCTTACAGTGTATGGTTTCTGCTCCAAGTTTCTCAAGACCATGGTTACCTATATTTAGCATTAGAGTTTGTACAGAAGTGCAGTGAAGTCTCACTTGTCAGGGAGCAGATCACCTTCTGATGCTAATGAGGTGATCCAGTGGACATGTCTATAGGCCACATCCAAGGAAAGTGTCAGTCTGGGTGTAAACCATTGTGCTTTCGCTCTACTGGAGGCACCCGGAATCTAGGAATAGAAGCAGCACAGGTGAGGCTTTGCAACCAGGCAGAGCTGAGAAAGAGGCAATGTTTGTGTGAAAAGAGTGATAGATAAGGAGTGATATGCCTGGAGATGCTAGCATGCACAGATTTAGCCAAGACAATGAAGCTATGTAAGCGTGCACACATATTCAGCAGTTACGATTTTTTTGTCTGCACACAAACACAAACATACACACAATGAATTTTGTCCAATAACACAGATAACCAAATTTTCACCATGGAGTAACTGGTTGCACCAAACCTAGAGTACCTATGACAAAATATTACTTGACTTCTACCACTTGACATCTTGCACTTATGCTTCATTTCCACAAGATGGTTTCCATGCTTTGAATTTTACACCAAATTGGATTTAGTTGTGAGGACTATAGGTGGCATGGTATGACATAAACACAAGTACGCACACACAAGTACATAAAAAGCACCCACTTCTCTATCTCTGACCATGTTTCACCCACACCATCACCCAGTTCAGTCCTCCCCCCAGGGTTAAAGAACCACCCCTTCACTCTTCATGCTTGTTTGCCCAAAGCGTGCAAGGATTAGCTAAAGCGATTATCACAAGCTTTGCAGTTTTGTGAAGATGAATCATGGTAATGCTACACAGCGAAGCGCCTTGTGCATTTCTAAACCCCTCTACTTGGTTTGTGATTTTCCAAAACCAAGAGCAGCCAGTTGGCTTTGCCTCACTAAGACAGGCGCAGGTGAGACAACAGTAGCCAAATTGGCAACTTATCACAAATATATGTGTCTGTGCTGATAATGTATGCACAGATGTTCGATCACACACACACATGCAGTACGGTTCAAACAGACGTATAGCTGCATGCATATACACACACAGTGGCACAACAAGCTTTGACAGAATAATTTTCAAAGTATTGGGTTCTGTCACATTTCCAGACTTTTAATACAACATTGCAGCTTTGTCATAGCATGTTTCACTCTGTTTCAAATATATCTGTCAAACACCCTATGGGGACAACCTGCCTTTGGCAATTTTTGACTTTCCTAAAATGCTGCACATCAGTAAAGCATGTTTGCCTAGAGGCTTTTTATTGTCTGAGTGCCATATGCTTTTTTTGTATTAAGAGTGCATATTTTAAAAATGTCCAGACAAAATACAAAATCTTTTTCCAGTGTAGTTTACATTCAACCATTTATGTCAAACTTCTATTTCCTCTGGGTCTTCTTTCTCTATAGTACAGTTACTTTTTTTCTCTTCCTCTGCTCACAGTTGCAACTACACATATGCACCTGTCTTGCAGATGGTGTGGTCTAATTGTGCAGGCTTTTCACCGTTCTTCAGCCTCCCTCCCTCCATGCCATCTTCCAGGCTGAACAGATGATCTCGGCCTCTGGTTTCTCTTCCCCAGCCCAAAAGGCCCTGGAGGATGTTTTCATTAACAGGACTTGTCAGAGCAACCTGCTAGCACTGCTAATTTATTTCCCACACACAAAACATGCCGTAAGCAGACCGCACACAAACATTAAACTCACATCCATGTGCCGGCACTTATATATATGTGCATCCCTTGCACAGACACACCGAGACGCATGCTTGCCCTCCCTCTGATAAAGGCCTACACGTAAACACAGACCACATGGCCTCTTCAACAGAGCTGCAGGGCCTTCTCCTGCTAGATTGCACAACAGTTAGCTGCATTGAAGGTTAGTGCCGCATCTCTGACAGTCTGACACATGATGTTTGTGCATTTGGTTGCAAGACATATGTGTTTGTTTGTGTGTACTGAAGGATTTGTTTTTCGGAGGATGGGGAGAACGTGGGCTGTTACACTGCTGTCTTTGTTTGTACCTTTGGGAGCCCTTCTCTGCCAGCCTCCTTCAGCCCCCCAGCTTCTGTGCTGTGCGTGTGTGTGTGTGTGAGTGTGTGTGTGCGTGCATGCGTGTGTATTTGAAAAAGGATGTTTGCCAGTGTTACCTGACAGGCCATCATATCAGTGTTCGCCTTATCAACAGTTGCAGTAAAGCGTTCATGTATTTGACACTTTCACCCAATGAAAAGATAGTTGGACTGTTCAACTAGTGTGCACAAAAGTGCACACACAAACACATTCACGTTGACACACAAACACACTAAAACCATTCTTTGGGCTATACCAACCATATTATTCTCTATAAGCCCTAAGACACATTTAGCTGACAGTTTTAGAATCCGTCAGTCACTTTTTAGTAAAGGCAGCTCATTTAGCCCACGTTTAATGTTCAGTTGTGCTACATAATCAAACGACATGTACTCACACACATAATGACACAGAGGCCCTCAAGAAGATTTTGTTAGTAATCATAAATGACTAGCGTTTTTCCTTTGGCTTGCTTTATAATACTATATTCTAGTTTACAGGTTATTTCTGTCAGTTGTTGACTCATAGTGTCCTGCAACCGTTTAGAGGTATAAATTTATTTTGAGATGGGTCTCAGGGCAATCTTTTATGTCAAATCAATTTATTTTATATACTGTATAGCCAAATATCACAAGTCACAATCCAAGTCACAGGGAACTCCAATGATTTTACACACCCAGGTCTGTTTACAGGTCGTTTGGACTACTACTGCATACGTTTAAAAGTTGTAGAAAGCGTACTGTGTCTTGAAATCTAATAAACTGCCTCAAGTGATGTCACTTGAGTCAGCATCGGTTGGGAGTGTGATTTGATGAGACGTGAGCTGACCAGACCTCTGTAATCTGCTCCTCCTCTCCACTTGAGGCTAGCAGTTTAAGGTAGCACTAGCAGCTGCTAGCATAACACAAGAATCTCTGACAAAAGTGTTGGCAGCGAAGTTGCATTATGGGTAATGTAGACGCCAGGTTTTGACAAGGAGAAATAAAAAAAGTTATGTATTGAAAAAAATTGAAAATTTAGATTAATAAACAAAATTACCAATAAATCAATCAAAATAATTTTAAAATTAAATGTTAATTGCATGTCTATGATAGGGCACAAACTCTCTCTTCTGCATACACTCACACCAATAGACCTCCCTGAGCTAGTTTTTGGCCTCACTGCATATTGGGCACACTAGTTCCAGCACTGCACTGAGCTATTTGCATTGGATTTGAATTCTGAACCGCAGAATCATCCAATTTGGACGCAAATCCTTGCAATACTAAGCTAGAGTTATCAGCAATTACAGCTCCATTAGCAATGGCAGACAACGGCTGATTTTTCATGAGTTTGTAAGCTGTATAAGCTTTATCTATTAACTTTTGAAGTTTAAGTGGTTACAGGGGCAGTCATCTTTTTTCGTGGAAGTTGTGTTTAATCCACTTCTAACTTAAAAACTGGGAAATCACTCCACAATAATGCAGTTTTGAGCACAAAATGTACAGTTCCAGGTTTGTTTTAACTGCTTTGTATTTCCAGCGTTTTTACTTGTTCTTGGAGTCACATCACTGCTTTGTCTGCTTGTTGAACTTTCAGCTCAATCCCTATCTGAGTGAGACTTCAGAACCACTAATTGCAAGGTTCAGCCATGGTAGTCCGCCATCATTCCCTGGATTTCAGGGATCACAGCCTGAAGGATATCTTTCAAGGGGGAAAAAAAACAAGTGATATAACCTATTACTGCTGAAAAAACAAGTTCCTTATCCTACATACAGATTGTGTAATTACGTGTATGTTTTTCCACGGTTTAAAGGCTAGAGGGATTTCTCTGGTTTATGCTCTGACCCTTACAATTGGAATAAACAGAACCTTTTCTTAAAGTTTTGATGGAGAGATGTTGATTAGATTTGAGAAATACAGCCTCTATTTCCTCCAGCAGTTGGGGAAAGCAATTTTGTGCTGCTTGCTTCCTTGGGAAAGCTTGAGAAAACAATATGAAAATGACTTCTTTTTCTTCACAACAAGCATATTTGATGCTTGCAGGCAAACGCAGAAATAAAGGCAAAGTTGAAGCCTTTGTTTTTTACGGCCTGTACTAAGCTGCCTTTTTATACTAGTGTATCTGCATTTTTCCTCCTGTTTCACGGTGTGACAGATAATATAAAGAGATGCAGTGGTTGCTGTAGTGGATCGGGACTAGACTGGGAGCCGTTCCAGAGAATGTTGATAGATATAAGTGTTGGAGAGGAAAGGACATACACGTAGATGTGCTGACCTTCAGATAGTTGTCCTAGACAAGTGGCACCTGAATGTTTGTGGCCCTTGAGGATGGACTGAACAGGCAAAATGGGTGGAATGAGGTTAGAAAGATTTGAATGCATGAAAGCAAACCCAAATCCTGCAGAGCCCGACTTGTTGTAAACTGCTGACAGCAGCAGTCCCTTTCAGAAAGACAAGAGACAAGATGGCCATCACCCCTTCTCAGTCTTAAGCCTCGACAACACCACCACCATCATCTCTCATCCTCAAGATCCAGTCCTGCAGATGCCAGGCCATGTTACACAAGCACACAGATGCCAAGTCTACTGCACTCTTCTGTGTTGAGTCCTGTTGGTCAGACAGCATCAGATGTCTTGCTACAGGGCTTTAGTTGTAACACAAAATCTCAGCCAAGGCTCCACAGAACATTAACCTGTACTGTGTATATCAAAGCCATTATTGAATTTGTAGGCTCTCGGTTCAGAGAACGCACTGAACCGCAACCACCAGAGCATTTTCAAGTCCCCTCACCCCTCATAACCACAGAAAGGACAGAACAGAAAGGCAGGGTAAAAGGCCAAGTCCCTGTTGTGAGGGAATGAGAGGAGCGTAGGGATATGAGATGTGGTTTGTTGTGTAAATGCATTTTAACTGTGTTAACTGTGTCTACCTGACAGCACAGACCCACTACTGCAAAGAAAGTTGGGGAAGTTTGTGCTTGCTTTCATTCTGCTGCTATTTCCTCTCTTTCTTTCTTTTTCTACAAAGGGGCTTTTGTCTTCCTGGGAGAGGCTTTATTCTGCCTGATCCCTCTCTCTCTCTTCCACTGCCCCTTCTCCTAATCACAGATAAAGCCAGCCCTAATTGCCAAAAGATGTGATTTTTCTCTCCTTTTCTCATTCTCCCTCTTTCTTGCTGTATCAGCCTCTTTGTGTCCGTCGTGTCTCGCCACAAACGCACCATGCAGACAAAACATGACACATGAATTCTTAATGAAAACAATCCATGACAAAGCAAATATTCATCTTTGGTTTTGATTATAGGGCCATGTGTATTAGCTGGAGTAGTGTTGGACAGAAATCCAGTACCTTATCTTACCAGTACCTTATAAGAGTATTATTTTGATCGTCATTAGACATTTGAAGGCGCTCATACTGTAGATGTTTGTTTGTTTGTTTGTTTGTTTTTCTTAGTCATAAAGGCAGTCTTGATACAAGCTTGGTTCAGTTCCCCTCGCTGGGAGGGATGGCTGAGAATTGATGCAGGCTAATCAAGCACTTCTGTGCATGTTTAGAGGAATACTAATCAGTCATTATAGAGATGCTGATTAGTCAAAAACATGCTCTTTGTGGTTGGTCTCTGTGAATATGTGTATGAATGTGCATGTTTCCTTGTGCACTATTGATTTGTGAGTTTATATATTCTTGCTCTTAACTACAGAAAGAAAGTGAGAGGAGAGGGGTGAGTAGGGAAGGAGTACACTATTCTTAAACTGATTGGCCAGAAAGTTTGGACGATTGAAACACAAACCTGAAAGCCGAACTTAAAGTAGGTGCACAGACAAAAATAATTCAGACTGTTACTAGCCGACAGCGTGCATGCCAAGTCTTCAGCAGCTCTCCCCTTCCATGACTAACCAGCCGTGGTTGCAGCAACTCTGAGAGGAGCCAGGTCAGGTAGAGTAATTATTTCATTTTAAAAAACATTTTAACCTCACTTTTTAAGTGTGGACCCTTCAATCAGACTAATGGAATGATTTCCTGTAAAGGTGGGTGGCAAGTGATAGTGCTAATGCTTCACAAATTCAATTTTAAGGGACTTTAAATGAAGGAAGTTTGACTTGCACTGCAACTCAAAAGTAGTTTACCTAATCTTTATTAAAAACAAGTCGGCTGAACTACATACAGTATATAAACAGAACCATGTCTTTGTAATTGGTATGTAATAGTTGCTGACAGAAAGTGCAGATGTTTCGCAGAGACTTGCAGGTGTGCCACCAGATTAACAAAGCGGTGCACAATGCATAATGCTATTAATGGCTTTGTGTATAAAAACATCAAACTTAACATCAGCAACCGTATAACATAAGACATAAGCACTGAAAAAACAAAATCGATTAAGGACATAAAGTACACTTTTAATGAAGTGCAGAGCTCACTTGTGCAGCACCACATTCCTTGTTTCTACTCCTTCTCTTATTTATTCTGTTAAAATTTAATGTAGAACAAAAGTAGTAACAGATTTTCCAGCAAACCAAGACAGCTGTTCGGGGTAAAAAGTTGCCAAGGTCTATCTGCAGTATCTCAAGCTGACATTTTGGATTCTCACCCAGAGAAAGCGGAGCAGTGAAGTAAAATGTATCAGCATTCAACCAAACAAAACACAGAGTAAAGCTGCTTAATTTTACATAAGACACCACAGGCCATCCATATTCAGGACACACACAACTCCATATTCCGCCTTTATGGTACACAGTCCACTGCAGTGCTGCATTGTTGCTGTCCAAGCAAGGCTGGGAAAGTTTAGAGGAACAGAATATGGGAAACCTTTAAGTTGTTACATGACCGAAATTTAAAACGAGAAGATCTTTCGATTATTTTTTAAAAGCTAATGAGATGAGAGCGCTTCGTTCTCGATCTCATTAACAATCTTTTCCCTTACAAAACAACAAACTTTGTAAAGATGTGATTAACAATATCCTTCACAGTTTTGTCTGCCGGAACTTAAAAGAGCCTCATTTAAAGTGTTTTTGGATTTGTTGTTTGAAACTGATAACATAGCTTTTGCTTGGATGGATATTTGACTGATAAGATTTTAATTTTTGTGTAATGATTAATACACTTGTACTTTACTTATAGGAGCAAACATTTTTTGCATATTGTAAAGTACATATTTGACTTGATGTATTGTCTCTGTTCTCTATTTCTGGATGGTCATACAAAGTTTGAAACAGCACTGTGTGCAGTGCATTTTCCTTCTTTGTGTCTGTTGCCCCTATTACACAGCCTGTTGCACCTCGCCATAGTAACATCGACGGAGTGAGCCAGCGAGGCAGAACGACAAGACAGGGCTGTGACGTTTTGTCCACATGGTTTGTGTGCGACCCTCAACCGGGAGATTTAAAAGCAGTTAGCAGCTAACTCAATGAAGAAGAAAAAAACAACCGAAAATATTTACAAATTGTTGAGACAACGTGAGGTTCGGGAGCTACTTACCCTCCGAGCAGAGGACGATATCATCTGCCACATAACAGGGACGGTAAATGATTGTTATTGTCATGTTATTCCATAATGTAAAACATCACAGTAGACTCCGACGCCGATGTGTTGCTCGTCACGCCTCTTTTAATTGCGGAACGCCGGCTTGCTATCTAAAATCAAACAGTGGGGTGGCAATGTGACGCCGTTGCTTTTTTCAGTGTAAATAAACAAAGGCGGCGTAGAGAAGGGTCTTCGTTGCGGCGATATTACGCAATCTCTGTATAAAAAGGGCTTGTGTGTGCTTGCAGACTGCAGCATCTTTGTGATGGGAACTGGTCACTTCTACTCTGTCTATTTAAGGAAAAGATGGAGGGATAAGCCTGTGTCATGGACGAGCTTCCGGATGGGCGTCTAACATTGCTTTAAACACCATTCCATCACAAGTTTGTTCTCCCTTCATCATCTATCAGTAGTGGACAATGGATGTGTTTAGCCAGTCTCACTGACTGACTTAAGAGAGCCCAGCCCACTGTAGTGCTCCGCTCTACTCTGATTAGACTGCACACTCCCCATGGCGCCTCTGATTAGTGGCCATACTCGTCTCTCACCATCCAGTGCTTCATCTCCCTCTGTTTCCATCTCTCTGAGCTCCATCGCTCTCCCTATGTCGCTCTTTTGCCCCCTGTTTCTCTCCTCTCTCATTCTATCCATCCATCCATCTGTCCCGATCTCTCAGGAGGCCAGCCCAATTAACCTGTTTAAACAGCCATCTGAGCATCTTATCCATTTCAGTGTAGCTGTGTGAGAGAGAGCCAGTTCACTGAGCCAGGATCCCAATGCCAGGGATCCTCTGCCATCCCCAGCCTCCGCCTCCACTTCACCTCCCATTTCTCTCTCCCCTCCTCTTCCTCGCCCTCATCTTCATCCTCCTCCTTCCACTTCCTCTTCTCTTGTCCTCAGTGGGCCTGAGTGTAGGAGGGATCAGGGCTGGTAAGATTGATTTTGTTATTGTTTTGCAGGGCAGGATGACATCTGATGCATTCAATGCACCACACTTTGAACAATTTAAACGGCTGCAGCTATAAACTGCTGCCTCTGGAGATCTCACTTTGGCAACTGCAATCTGCCTATGAGCTTTTAGGCCTCTTTCCTTTCTCTGCCTTTAATGTTCTTTCATTCATTTCACTGTCTCTCTGATTGCCACCTCCACACACTCTCCATTCTCTCATCAGTCTCATCATTCTTCCCTTCCCTACTTCCCTCTTTCTTCTCACCTTCTTTCTGTCACTCCTCAGCTCTGAGCTTCTCTCTCCCCCTGACTGCATCCCTTTCTCACTTCCCTTTCAACACTTGTCACCTACTTCCTGTCATGCTGTCCAGAGAACACTCCAACAAGGTCGCAAACTCGTTTCAACATTGCTCTCCTCCTTGTCCTTGTCTTGTTGGAGGCAGAGGGGAACTTTAATTAGAAATTTGGGGGAAATGTGATATGCGTGTGATATCATCCCTGCAACACACAAAGCACAATTTCACTACATTCCAAGCAATGGTAAGTAAAACCATGGAATATGTTCCCTCCCACTGTGGGCACACATATAGCATGGTGGTATTTCTAACACTGCAGGGGTGTGACTGCTTACATTGACTAGATAGTGAAAAAGTGCTGGGCTGGCTGCTTGGCACACTGGGGTGTCTGTGTTATTTGCCAGATCATTGCACAACCTGGGTCCGCTGGTTTAGACGACTTGTTAATGTGCAGCATTGTGCCGTCGGGCTTGATTGCTCTGTTGTTGACCGATTTTATAATCTCTCTTACAGCAGTATCGACCCAACTGAGTGAAAGAGGAGCTATTGGAGGTTTGTGTATGTGTGTGTGTTGATGGAGGGGTAAAATTGGCACCGTCTTTTTCTTTAATTGGTGCAAGAACAAGACCCTCTGGGTGCTCTATATAGCTCCGGTTGTCATTTCTAAGACTTGCAGACAATCATAGAAAATAAATGCCTACAAACAAACAGACACACACCTACAGTTTATACACTACTACAGCTATTATTTATTTTCAAGTACAGGAACATTTTCACTGGAAGAGACCTGGATTTTTTTTTTGTTCAAGCTGATTTTATTCGTGCTGGTTTTACATCAAGAATTACAACTGGATGATGTACTGCACGTATTTTTCTTTTTTTTTAATACAATAACCGGGCCATTAAATCACCACAAGAGAGCCTCATAGAATGAGAATAAGAAGGGGAAAAAAGTACAAAGAAATAAAATGGCATACACATTTTATTGTATTATCTTTGAAAAACAACTTCAGATGTAAATTGCCATGCCGGGCAAGTGGCATCACAAAGCCGTCAAATATAGACACACAATCATTCGCACACATTCGCACCCAGGACTTACCTGCGATGAGGTCCTAACCACTGCAGAACAGTGCCACCTTTGTAGTTTAAGTAAAGAATGTTTGTGCTGCAAAATGGGGGGTTTTTTCTTCAGATTTTTGTAGAATTCATTTTTTCTTTTATTTTAATCACCAAAAGAAACAGATAAATATCGAAAAAGTTAAAAAAAATTAATGGACACTTCTTATATGGTAATTAAGACCCAAGCGTACATGCTTTCTTTGATATGGTTCAAGATTACCCATCAGAGTGAAGCCTCAGCCTGCAGGCCTTTACCAGCTATGACCACAGTACTGCTGCACTGCTGGCAGCATGCCTAGTGTAAGCAGTATATGTTACAACTATGTACACCGTAAGAATGAATAATAGAGGTAAACGTAAGGATTTAGGCCAGACTCAGAAGAATCTAGGAATGGCAGGAGCTGAGACGGTGGGTGACCATAGTGAAATAAAACAAAGGACACCTGGGAGCCGAGATAAGTTCAAGTTTCAATGTACATTAAATCTATTCACAAAGTCATTTGGAAAATAATAAACGAAAAAAATAATTGTGCACACATTAAAAAAAAAGCAATAAAGACCCAAGTATTTTCAAAGTCTTAGTAAGACAGTTCTAAATCCAACTCAATTTTGGGACCAGTATGAAGAAAGGTATGCGTATGTCTATCTCCAAAGTTGTATTTGTGTGTACAGTTCAATCCTATTTTGAAGTAGGTACAGGATGCGTGAGTGTTCTTTAGTTCGCAACCTTCTTACTGCAGGCAACAGGTTCTGTAACTCATGGGCTGGGCTCACCATCCAGTACTGGGACCAGTTCTCTCTAGAATCTCTGAAATCCTCCCTCTAGTCTTTGAAATCTCCTCTGCGATCCTCTCTGAAGTCTCGGCTCGTCTCAAGAGGTCTCCATCTCAACACAAAACCTGACCTATGAATAAGGTCAAGATAAAATTACCCTTAATGCTAACAATATGAGCATTCCTGATTATGAACCCATTCCAGATCCAGTTTTACAGTCGCTAACACTTTTAGCATAATCAAATGGGATTTTACATCACATTAATTAGCATCACAGCTAGCAGCCTTTTAGATTGCTAACGTTTTTAGCATAAGTCAATGGACTTTAACATAATGAAAATTAGCATCACGGCTAGGCAACATTTCCTCCAGTTAACAACATGCTAGAAGTTCACTTGACTCAACAGTGCAATGAATTGACATTAGTTTGGAAAATGGCATCAGGGACGAACGCCGTTCTCTTTTTTTAATTCACACTGTGATTTTATGTTGTCAGCATAAAGCACGAATTAACAAATTAAAATGAGTTCCTTCATAGTTTAGCTAAATTTCTTACCAAAGTTAAAGTAACCTCAGACTAACTGGCTATTTGTCAAGCCTATCAACAAACATTGTCTTTCTGTCTGTTAACCATCTCAACTTGTGTAATAAACAATAGTGCATTTATTTCCATTTAGGATTTTCTGAGTATTGATACAGAGAGTTGGATGACAGTGACAACAGACCACCTCCTGCTGGTGTTTTTTTTCAGGATATTACTGTTTCACAGACAAAAGGACTTAGAGATACAATAAAGTATGCTTCGAGATTGATTTTTACTTTCTTTTTGTTGATAAAATCAGGCAGCTTTCCAAAACCCTGTTTGCACAGAGACGTGTTTGCCAACTCACTTTTAACAATGTGTTTGTTATTGTCCCCCCCCCCTCAAAGATCTAATCTATGAGAATCTTCAAATATAATGGTAAAAGAAAGGAGAGATAGGATTAGACAAATGGGGAGGAGACAAACATAAAACAGGACTCAAGTTTATTAGAAATGTTTAGCCACACGAAGAGACACACAATTTGATGACCAGCAGAGGATTTTCTGCCTCTTGGATTGATGTAATCCATCTCTTATGTCGTCTCTCCACCTGTGTAGACTAGAACAGTTGTGCTGAGTGTTGTTGAAGAGCTGTCCCATGTGACTGAGCACTGAGTGGCTGTCTGGAAATCTGGCCTTAGAAGGGTACTGACATAATCGCAAGCATACGTAATACTATTAATAACTACAATATGGAAGCCTTGTTTCATAGCTGGGAAGAGAGAAAAAGACGGTACGGCAGTGAGATTCAGCCTTCTGCTCAGGGTTTTCCTACAAAATACCATCTAGACATTGTAATCCCAGAAAGGGAAGGCTGAGGGTGCCGTGAAGGAGAAAAGGGATGAAGATGGGAGGCCAGTATCGGCCACACTTGTCTGTGACTCATCTTCTTATATTCTCATGAACTGTATTAGAGTTTATTAAAAAATGAAACACAAGAGTGTCCCTACAACATAGAAAGCTGGTGTTATACAGTACAATCCAAACAGGACAGAAAAGGTATTTAATGTCTACATTGGAGAAAACAAAACTCAAAAAGTTTCTTATGTTTTGCTTTGACCTTTTCCTGATTACTTGTACCGTGCTGTTTCTGGAGTAACTGTAACCTATCTTCCTGCACTATTGTGCGTAGTGTTCAGTTTAAATGTTGTGGGAAAAGATGTTTCAAATTAATTTCAGTCAATACCACCATAGTCAAAGACACTTAAATTCCCATTTGCAGTAACTTTGGCAGCATGGCTCTGTTCTGGGACCTCACTGCCCTTTTACATGCATATGTGGGAAGCCTGAAGCAGGGAGAGCACACCTCCGTGCCCTTCCATGTGTCTACAGGAAAAGGCTAAAGCAGGGAGTTCAGCAACATCAGCTGAGCCATCAGCTCAGCAGTATATCTGCCTCGCCTTGTGGAAGACTCCGGTTATGCCTAATTGGTGCATGGGCAGAGAGTGCAGGGGTAGGCAAGTACATCGGTAAATGGGCAGCTAGGCTATTCCATTATCTCCATTCGGCCAGAATGAAACGATTGGATGGGTTTATTACAGGCCTGCTACAACCACAAATACTGGATTTTTTTCTTTTTCTCTTTTGTCAGAGTATTTAAGTGAAGTACTGTATAGAGTGTTTATGTTTTTCATATAGGTTTTGAGTTTGTCTATGTTACCGTTAACACAAAGTGTAGGAAAGAAATATGGGACAATCATAAGTGAAAACTGATTCAAGCTGCCAGAAATAACTGATTTGGCCTTCAGATTAAAAGCTAAAAGGATAGTATTTGTCAATCAGACAAAAAAGCATTTAATCCTTAAATGCCACAACACTAGTGGAATCGATATTTCCTGACAGACAGCACAGTTGAAACATTTATGAATACGAATTTACTGTCTATGCAAATAGGCTGACAATTAGATTTTACAGATTACTTACTAATTATATAATTTAGTTTCACTTTTGTACTGTATTGTATTTCTTTAGAGTCGCAGCTGTGTTTGCTAATAAGGGTTTTATTCATATTATAACCACATATTCTTCTCTGTAATAATAGCAGTTAATTACTAAACATTCTGCTTGCTGCGCCTACAAACAAATTCAGTTGCAAGCTCCATTAACACCAATATTTCACCCCTTGTGCACTCACAGCGCACCACACCACCATTTAGACATGTTTTTCACATGCAGCTGGAGAGAACAACCCTCAAGAGTCTTATCCCTGTGATGGTTTGACCTGCAACTAATGGAGACTAATGTTGAGATGCAGTGGTTTCACCTCAGGTATAATGATACAGTCTCTATAAGTAGTCACTCTCCTATCTGCCTCCTATACTGAGGTGTATGTACTACAGGTGTACTGCCATTGTGTTTGCATACGTGCGTGTGTGTCCTTGAGTCTGAACAACAATTTCAGCTGCATTCATACATGCCAGTGTTTTGTGTCTATTCTTTACTTAGTTGCCATTGAAATCAATGGCTTTACTGAATGGTATATTAAAGTCTTGTCAATTCTCTTGTCGACAGTGAAGTTTGATGACTGCATGGGGAATGAAGCGGTGGTTTTCCAGAGCAGTGACCCTATCTTCAGCGTGCGGACAGATGGGTCCATCTTTGCCAAAGGAGAGGGAGCCAGCCTGGACGAACCGGTCCAGTTTAAACTGACAGCAAATGGTCCACACACACATGTCTGGGAGACTGTGGTCCAACTGGCACTAATTGACCCACCTTCACCTCAGCAACAAAATGAAAATGAGGTGAGTTACACACTTTACTGCACGTGAGCACAGTCAAGCACAAACATCATGCTTTAAATTTCAATTATCATCCCAGAGTTCCCTCTTCCTGTCAGTTTTTTTTTAATATCCTTTGGTCTGGTGATAGTAACAGTCAAGAATCAGGTCAAAACTCCTTGGGGTTTTAGAGAGAGAGGAAGAGACTGGAGCTGAAAGAAGTAGCAGTGGCACATGGTTAAAAGTAATAGATTCACACTGCCACAGGGGGAGAGTATGATTCCCCTCAGCCATAAGCTGTTATTGGAAAACATCCCGGGCCTTGAATACCCCAGGGGTCTTCGACTCTTCCTCCTCCAATTAAAAGCTGTCAGAGGTCCGGCGAGTACTGAGCAGATTGAGCTCACCCATCCCGTTAGCTACAGAACCACAAGGCTTGATCTGATCGGAATATCAGCATAAGCATTAATCAGATTAAGTAATGACAATACACATGATTAGGGGCCTGTGTTTACTAGCACAGTATTTAGCAGTTCTCGATATCTCATACAGGAGTAAGGTCAAATCTAGCTGAGACAGATCTATCACTTACAAGACATAATGAAAGACAAGGATCCACTAAGTCTTGGAGGGCAAACTTGGTTCTTGGTAGGAACCAGATGTTACTTACTGGCCATTAAAACTTTAAAACAATTTTGTAGCAGTCCAAAGCGTCTGTATTTGACATCCTGGGAAAAAGACCTGACAATTAACTATCTGTCCCGAATGCACTAAAAATAATAAGAAATCAAGACAATGCCATCAGAGGGCAGGATTTCTGCAGATACAGACACTGCCACACACTTCTACAGGGTCATAAATTACAACTACATGGGATTATTTTCTATATGACCCTATACATTGTTTTGTTTTGTTTTACAAAAATGGTGTATTATATATTTAAGTTTCATTGCTGTCATGGTGTCGTTTTCAGTGTTTGGTAGCTGTTTTCAGCAAAAAGCTCTAAAATCCTATTAAACAATACCTGCCCACCACCAGCTAACACAAAAAGTTAGCAATTAGCTGGTGAACAAAGTGAAGCATTTAGCTGCTAAAGAGTCAGATATGAGTTGGTGGAGTACAGAGCCAAAATGAAATATCTGTTCATCCAATGTAAATTGCTCTTGTATCAATAAAGTAAATTGATTGTATGTCAATTCTACAACCGATTCATGACAAAACAAAATTAAGATGCAAATCTTGGGACTTTTATTTGCTTCACTTGTTCCATTTGAGAGCGATTGGTGGCTGGATCCCTGTGACTAAGCCTAAGCCAGCCACACATGCAAACACTTAATTGCACACTCATAAATCAGATATGTAAATAATGTAAATATGTAAATAATGAGATCAAAGTTGATGTTGTATCTTAGATGGACTGCACTTTCATCAGTTTGAGTCTTGAGTTTATCATAACCCTTAATAAAATGTGAACCCGAGATGTTTGTGTAGCCAAAGATAACAAATAAAATCAATATGCAACGTGTCTGATGCATGCAAGGTTAAATTGAAAGCAGTTTACATTTTTTTTAGATTTTGAGAGCCAGCACTTGGAACCATTTAAAAGCAGAAAATAAATGGATTCCAGCTGTATATTCTTGCAGGTCCATATAATAGAAGAGAAGGCACAAAGTAATTCATAGAATTATAGAGACAAGTAGAGATGCGGAGTGGGACATCGGCCAACAAAAGATCTTTTCATGCTAGTGAGTGTGAGGATGATAATGTTGCCCTGGCTCTGAATAGGTTGGCCTTCATTCTCACATTTTTGTAGCTTAGGGTGCTTCAAACAATTTACTGGTTAGTATGGGTTGAGGCTCAGTATTGAACAACAGTGTCTCAAAGGTCAAATGAATGGCTTTTCTACTTAAATTTACGGGAACTCGAATAGCATAAGGATGCTGAGGAACCATGAATGGAAAGACAAACATTTGAAGGGTGTGAGAGGATTTGAGGTCAGACATACGCTACATGTTGGAACAAACATGCAGCGAGAGCAGGAGCAGAAAGCAGGGCGCTGATGCAAAATGTGATGTTTCATTATGGAAATGGCGCTTTGTGGCGTGCTCTGTTGAATAATAACTTCCAGATGTCTGGGTAGCCAGGGGCTGGCTGATATCAAAGCGTGCAGGGTTTTGGGGAGGCAGTGGCATGGAGGGGAAGAGCTGGGACCACCGCCAGCTGGCTAAGGCTGATGGCACCAGGACTGGGTGGGCCGCATCCATTTCACACTCAGTGAGTCCTGTTCACATAGCGCTAGTGTGCGTAAGCGTGTGTCTGTTTCGTGTGCGAGAATTTTTTTTACATTTTTTTTTTGAGAGTGAGATTAAGTCTGATCCTGGTGAATTATCCTGATTTTGTGTTTTCTTTGTTTAGGGCATAAAATGTCTTATGTTTGGAGCCTATAGGTTTATCTGTGCTCAGTGCAGGGTCGCATGCATGGAAATAACACAGCCTTTAATTATCTGGAATCTGTGAAGCTGTACTTAAAAAAATGTCATGTCTGCTTAACCTGTTTTTGTAATTTCAACACCTTCCTGTACTTCATCACTTTCTGTGCAAGTGTGAATAAGAAAACAAGTGAATTGGAGCTGCAGGGTTTGATCAGAATTACACCATGGCTAGAGAAGAGCCCACTTAAGCCTTTTGCAGCAGTGATGGGCACAGCTCTTTCTCGTTCTCTTTCTGGTTCTCTTCCTCTGTTTTTTTCCCCCCTCCATCTTTTCCTCTCTACATCTCTCCTCAGGGAACTCACTAGTACCTGTTAGCATGTGTAGATAAAAGGATCTAGAGCATGACTTATTTAGGCAAAGGGAGGAGATGGGGGTCACATCTGCTTTTGACAACCTTTCTCCTCAGCCCCCCTCATTCAATCCCAAACATGTCTCGCTCCACCTCTGCCTCCCATCACCACACTGTTGGGATTTGGGGCAACCATCCCCTGCAGTCAAACCCAGTAAGCCTTCCCCTCTGAAGAAAAAGAATACATTTGTCCAGACCCAGCTCACATCTGTCTCATCCCGCGCTCCTGACAATCCCTGTTTGCGCACACAGGCATGTTCCGCTTGGCAGAGGCTGGTCTCCTGAATATGGACTGAATGCAAAGGATCATGTGCATGTTTCAGTGAACTTGTCATTCAGTGCAGTGAACATGGGATATAGCAACACGTGTATTTGGATGGCCAGTCAGTTGTACAGACTGGTCAAACAGTACAACAAGAAGGGATAGACTGATGGTGTTTTTTGGGCATGAAAGCAAGCTGCTCCCTCATGAGTATCATTAAGTTTTTGTCCGTTTCAGGGCTTAAAGCTGCCCTAGTGGCCAAAAGAGGACCTGCAGCTTTCCCTCAACTATTAACAGAAAGAGATGTAACATTCTGTATCTTACTTTTATTGCTTCATTTTTGGTCATAGGTTCATGTTTATTGATAACATATTTTATAGGACATCTCTGATTTTTTTTTTTTTTTACCTTTCTCTTTTTTATTATATTTTAATACATAATTTTTCTTTCGTTGAGACTGAAAGTTTTTTATACTTAATATACCAGTTTGTTGTTAATGTATTATATGTGTTATAATTAAATCCCTAAGTGTATGTAAAAGGTGTCGCTCGCAGTGACGAACCCTTAATAATTAACACTTGGCTCTGCAGTTTCCCTAATCTGCACAGAGCTAAGGGCTTTATCAGATTTTTTTTTTTTTTCCAGCTTTACTGTTTTAGTTAAGTCTGACTGCTCTCATCTGCATTTTTACAGACACAGGCAGCTATTTTTGTTGAAAAAAGAATTTCATGTAAACCCAATGTATACTCTACTGTCCGAATAAACAGAATACAGACAAAGTTAGAAACTGGTTGAACATAGTGGTGCATTTAGCAACTGAAGAGCCAGATATTCTGGTAGGTCTTGTAGGGATCAAACAAGAGCTAAAAGAGAATAAATACTGAAATTGCATTCATCAGCTGCATGATTCTAAATGAAAGCTCATGTTGCCTCATGTCTGCTGGACGTGTCACGTGCCATATTTAGAAACTGGAAAATAAAAGCTTTGAAAGGTTGAAACTGAGTGTTTGAAAGCTTGAAATCCAATAAAGAAGGTTTTGCCAGTTTAAAAAAAAAAAAAAAACATTTTGGAGGTTTGCATAATGTTTTGACAGGCTGACAAAAATCTCTGTAAACATTAATTTGTAATTGAGTTTTCCTTCTTCACAACTTTCCCCCAACTGTTTTCCTAACAAATGTGCACCATTTTTCAGACCATTTACAAGGTTTCAAACCCGGAAAGCAAAGTCATACACCTGGAGAACAGTGACAAACTTGAAATTCTGAAAAATGTGCTGGAGAAACACATAATGCTGCAGTTGTACCGAAGGAAAACTCAAATACAAAAAAATGTTCAGATTCAAATTATTACATTATACAAGCTTTCAAAACTTAGTCTTGGAAAAATTTGATTTTAAGCTTTTGAACACTGAGTTTCAAATTTTCTTTCCTTTTTGAAATTCATCCAATAGGCATGTAAATAGATAACCATCTCTCCTTCTGCACTGTTACTGAAGGTGCCCTGGATTTTATGTGATGTTTGAAGTGGAGCACTCGCTTGGTTGATGAAACTGAACATGACACCTTAGCCCATGCGCCCTCCACGCCCCACACCCCTACCCGTCCACGCAAACACATACACACCATGTGGCAGGTTGCTTGACACATTTTCTTTAAAGCAGCATTAAAAGCTTTTCGACTGGGCGTCCATCTAATGAAGTCAGCCTTAAAAGCATTGTTTCTGCTGGCAGATACAAGCCAACCCTCTAAGGGATCTTGACCAGGCAAGAACAAACACGGGGAGACGAAGAGAAAACACTTTTTATAGAAAGCATTGTACAGGACCCTTAACTTTTAATATGTGCCAGAAGCCATTCCCATCTTCCAACACTGAAGCCTGCCTTTGTGTTGTATTTTATTTGCAAATGTCAACTGCTGGGGAGGAACTGTAAGGCTACATATTGCATAGAAGTAATATAAAATGAAAAATTGGAAGCAGTATTAAAAGCGCTCTTTATATGTAAATGTATGGTGATTGAACTGCTTTCTCTTGTGCTCTGTAATTCACGAGCCCAGATCTTCTTGTATTCTGACATGAATACCCTCACACACATGCTCACACACACGCACTCACACACACACACACACACACACACACACACACACACAAACGTACATATACAAAGACATGGAGCATGCACATATATTCTCCACTATCTGCCTAAACTGTTTTCTTAACTGTAATGGAATCACAGTATTCTGGGCTTACTTGTTAATTTAAGACTCACCATCAGACACCTAATCACATATAGCACATAAGATTCACACTCCCTTGGCCAACAAGTAAAGAAGCCTGAGGCTAAACAGACATCTTATATCATGTGGTTAAAATTAGATTGGTGAAATTTTACTGGTAAAGTATGTAAATGACAATTTTCTGTTTTTTTCCCCCTTTGTTTTTCACTCATGGCTTAAATGCAAGTAATTCGTTTATGCCCTTACCTGTAAATAAATGTTTGTTTTTTAACCTAGTATACACTTTGATGCCTTTATAATCCTTTCACACATTTTATATGCACTTTTATCCAATTTAGTGGGCTTTTTTTTTTGAGTTTTAATGTCCTGTGTACACAGAGCACCCATCATTTACACTCAAACATCAACTTCACATTAAAAATGACATAATTGACCCAGTTGAAACTTAATGGCAGCAGTCATAAACATTATGGACTCCTTTAAATTCATGACCATGACATGAAGGTGTCGTGTCAGTGATGGTAATGATGGTGTCAGTCTTATGCACACCCCTTCGAAAAAAGTGTTACCAAATATTCTCTATATTGGTGCCCATGCCCAAAACATGAACTGGGAATTTGTTGGGCCCGGGTTGTATAGGAATGTTTGGAAGGTGAATCTTCCATGCTGCTGTTGTTACCTGCTGGTGCACCATCATCCGAACACAGTCCAGTGCCCGAGGAATCACTGTTTTGAGACAAGCTGTCAGGGCCCACTGACTGGTAGGAGAGATGGAGAATAACAATAACACTGCAAGAGAAGGGCAAGGGGGAACATGGGAGCAAGGGATAGCTCAGGGGAACGTGATTGCAACTGATGCATAGCTTCAGCAGTGATATTCGTGACTGAATTCTTGACAGGTTTTTACTAGCTTGTAACCCTGAGATATGTTGGTAAACTTACTGTAGAACAATTCTCCAGGTTGTCAATTTAATATTACCTTTAGATCACTTTGGCGCACATCTATATAGCCCCTGGTACACCAAACATGTGGTATTTAAAAGGTAAGCCTTGAAATAGTGGACTATAGAGTATGTAACCTTGACATAGAGGCATTGATATGTACAGTATAATGCACTTGAAAACAAGAAGCAACATATCTGCACTAACATTCCTAAAAATAGCCCTGGGCTACACAATTAAAGTTCCCATCCACTCTGGTATAGCATCTGTAATAAGGCAGCATGTCTGTAGTTCACCTTCATGTGTTTTGCAGTATTTCCACACAAGCACATTAATTTAGATAGGTGATATGCCTGATAGCTTCAGCATTTGATGTCGCTCCTCTGACTCATGGGTGAGTTAATGTTCATGGGGAGATTGAAAACGGGCTTCTTTGAAGTTCCTTATTTGAGCATCTTTCAAACAGACAGGTTTGTGGTCATTTCTCTCTGCCTGCAGGGAGTGTGTGAGGGGAGAATACTGTACGACTGAAGCTCGCGTCTGTGACTCGGCTGTCATTGTCTCCTGAAAGAGGCTGTAAATCTTTCCTCAGACATGCTCTGTGTTAATTGACTTTTTATATCGGTGTAAATGACAAAGTCTGTAATTTATGGTCTCTTTCACATGTATGCACATATATATGGCCCACGCACACACATACTCAAACACTCGGATGCAAAGAATTCCCTGCATGATAACACAAATGAACTAGATAAGACGTAAAATTGTGTTTGCTGCTTATATGATGCATTGCAGACAGTAGAGTTTATGTTTTCCTCTTTATGTTGGTTAGTTTCAGATGTTTTATCAAGCCAGTCTTAGTTACATTATAGGTGAAAGCGATTGAATGAGGATTTATGATGCTTTTTATTAACTTATTTCAAATGGTTTTGGAAATTCACTTATCAACCAAAGTGGTAAATAGGAAAGAATTTTGTACATTAATAAGGACTTTTCAATATTGTTTATATTTTCTCATTGTAATGAATTTCCTAATTGCCATGTAGTTTCAACTATGGTCAAGTTATTACCATCAATTATCTGCCTTTGTCCAGCTTTTTAATTGGCCAGTTTTGGAAAAACTTTTACTTTTTTCTATTTAGCATCATTGCACACATGGATACGGAAGAATTGAAGCATTGAAAAAAAAAAAGTTCCAACAAATAGTACTGTTCAATAGTTTTCTTTTTTTTATGAGGAGTTATTGAAAATCTGTTGGTTGTTCATTATTGTACAACATTCAAATCAAGTTTGAGGTAGAAAGAATGTTATGACTCCAAGTTTTCTGTATAAAGTTTAATGTATATAAGCTGCAGCATCGTATTTCTAAAGATATTTACACACTTAATGTAGCTGCCACATTTTGCTCTGATAGTACATTGTGTTATTGATGCAATAGTATTTGAGCAGGAGGAGCAAGGAGGTGTGGGAATTATCCCTATTATTACCGTTGCCATGCAAGCTTCCCATCGCAGGTGAAGAAAGACTGTTAGTGAATGAGTGAGTTAGTGAGGCAGCAAGTAAGCAATCAAATGAATGAAGGAAGGAATGAATGATTCTGTAGCAACACCATGCATTGTCTTCAGCTATAGTTACGACAGAAATACTGTGGGTACAGAATCACATAATATACTGTATACATGCATGTGTCTTACACATGCAGAACCACAAAGACAAAAGGAAGACGGCTGCCTTTCATGATGAAGAGCCGGAGAGCTGCCTTACACACTCTCCTCACTGCAATTGTTGTTGTAACACATTTACTTATATTACTGTCAGACAGCAAGGAGATTGTGCCACCAGAATTTGAACTTGTTACCTCCATCTAAACTGATGATGGTGGCAGTTTGATGAAGGCAGCCACATAACCACAACGGTAAACCACATAACGGTAAATGAGGCAGGATTGTACTTGTGTCTGAGTTCCTTGAATGATGCACTTCTTCGCCAGCAGTAAACAAACATGTCAATTAAGGTGGAGCAACATTAGCTTCAAATTGTTTATGATAATGGCTGACCTTATTAAAAATTTACTCTATTTTATGCTACAATATGATTAGGCAATGTAAATAGCAGCAACCTGTAGTGAATGGTGCAGGTTGTTTGCAGGATCAGCCCTACTGCCGCCCATTTAAAATATAGATACCTGACGTTGCCAGTGGATTACACAACACTAACTGCTTGCTGTATGACATAAACCTTGACACTTATTTGCTTATTCAAGAACATTTTCAATATATCTGTCAAACCTGACTAAACTGTTATCCTTGTTGTCCTGTGAATTTGCGCTTTGAGACAGAAAAGACTTCAGTTACGTATCATTAGCAGCCTCCTAAATAAAGCCTTGTGTTGTCTTAAAGGTCACAAAGGAAGAGGACAAAGTTGCTGAGAGAAAAGAGCGGAAGGATGCGTTCCAAGCACCACCTCCTGTCATCATGTTCCCAGGGTCCGGCATGAACAGCTCCAAGGGTCTCCGGAGACAGAAGAGGGACTGGGTGATCCCACCAATCAACGTGGCAGAGAATTCTCGAGGACCGTTTCCTCAGATGCTCGTCAGCGTAAGTGACAGATTCCAAGGGTTGCATCACTGATTTGTTCTGAATTTACAGCTGGGATTCTTGAGGGCACTTCACGACTAATGCTGATTGTGGGTGTGTGATGAACGATGATAAAGGACAGAAATACATTAGCATAGCTTTTTTTTTTTTCCCCCTCCACAACCTCGCAGATGATTATGTTGTGTTCCCCTGATGTAATTATAGCCACAAAATCTTAAGGTATTTAAACAGCCCTGAATGGCCCTGAGAAGTTTTCCCTTCAGACGCAGAGCAGGCTCCAGAACAGCTAAGTAGCTAAATTCTCCCACAGTGTGAGGTCTATTGGGTTCACAGTGAAACTAATGATTATTTCTGCTCCTTCATGCATCCTTTCTTTCCTTTATCAGGCTATTTCAGAGAGGTTGCCCAAAGTTCAATACTATTTCTATGGCTCTTTTATAACAATAAAATTTGTCACAGACTACTGAAGCCACAACGCTGGGCCTTTTGTGGGATATAAGAATGAAAAGCTGCAATTTCCAGACCCAGAAGAGCAGGACAGTGGTTCTTCCGCTGTGCCACAGTATGGACATAACTGTAACATAAATAAGTCAGAGGTAATAACATGAAAAATAAACTGTATCTAGGCATATACAAGTAGTAACACCCCCGCTGTTGGTGCCTCCTCATTTAGCATTCATGACTGGAATGGGGCAAAAACAACTGACTCCCATCACAGCAAATTTCGATTACGCAAAACTGCTAGTTTTGATATGTATAAAACATAAACGCAACATGGTGAGGGTCGGAGGTTGAGTCTATACAAGCAAAACATAAATAGATAAATAATCGTGTAAATTTGTTGTTGTGCAAAAGCTTGAGCTGCAGCGTGTTTAATATTCTGAGATCCTGTCACAACAGAATACACAGTTTGCCTCTCTCATAGCAAAGCTCGGGACTTGTGGTTCCTGTTGTAATTCATCAAAAGACATGATTCCAGGAGTCCGCTGCTTCATTCCCTGCTCCCGCTTTCCTTCTCTCTTTATCTGGGATACCTAGCCATTAAATTTCCCTCCCTGTTTACAAAACTCTCACAGTTTATCTCTTTTGGGTCTTAAATTGTGCAAAAGAAGCATTTTTTTTTTCCTCCCTTCTGTTTCTGTTCTTTGTTTTTCTACCGGGTTTCATTCAATCCCCAGGGAAAAGCCTGAGGAGCTGCTTGAAGATATATACTGTATATTTTTTTGTTCTCCTTTTTTTTTTAAAGAGTGAAACAAAAACATAAAGTCAAAGAGGGAAAAGTTTGTAAGTCTTACAGCTGGAGTGTGTCGCATCAGCTTGGCATAATGTGTCACTTTCATCTGAGCCCGCTGAGCCCTTCAGGACACCAGCCATGAAGTGGCCAGACAGTTCTGCTGATTCCATGAGCTGGACAGAACCAGAGAGAGACAGGGGATGGGGCAGGGTAAAAGAGAGAGGGTATCACAAGAAGATTTGAAAGTATAGTGTGCAGCCAAATACAATCCACTTTGTGCAGTAAATAGGTCCGTCAGGGGCTGGTGGATTGCTGAAAGTGGAGCGTTCAGAGCAGAGAAGTGATGCGTGCTGATGCCTCTGTTGGGCTCCCCGGCTCCCGTCTTTCTCTTTAATGATGACTGGAGGGCAGGCAGGGCCATACTGAGAACTGGAGATTTTAACAAGGAGACAGCTCTCGAGGTTGGATGGCATGGGAATGATTTTGTCATACTTATTTTTTATGTGTTTAATCCACTTTCATAACCTCTTTGGTCCTCTGTTGAGAATTCGGTCGTCTGTGCCTCTGTTTCATTTCCCTCAATCATCACAACAAAAAGTCCAAATGCTTTAATGTCGTCAGGCAGACAGAACATGTTGTTCGGTCTCTTCCATTTAATATGTTGATCACAGTTTTAAATGTTATATGGAACATGTTGCAAAACATAGCTTGCCGTCTTTCTGTCTCTCATCTACTTCCCTGCCTCTCTCAAACAGTGCCATTACTCAGTGCTCTGCGTGCTGTAGCTGTGTGATGCCTCCACTAATGGCCTGTGAAGTCAGTCCCTATCCTAATGGGCTGTCCTGTCATCCAGCATAGCACTGAGTGACTTGCAGGCAGCAGCGTTCCCCACCATCCCAGCGCTTTTCTCTCTGCCCTGACCAAGTTGCCATCAGTTGGACAGGCGGGTGACAGCAGCTCTCACCTGCATCTCTGCAGGTCTGCAGGACTGTCACTTTGATCAGACCGGCGCAGAGTCAGGCAGGTGTCAGGACAGAGGCCCTACTGACTGGCCTGACATGGCTCGAGGGAAATGTTGACTTAGGTGAAGTCTCGACAGAACTGTACTCTCATTGCTCTCCAAAGCCAAGACGGTGTCACAGCTCGGTGAGATGTTATTGACTGATTTTTTTTTTTTTTTTTTTGAAAATAGCAGTACTGAAATAATTGTTCCGGCTCTTGAGACTCCTCCACTGTACATCAAGGTGTAGTACACATCATGGAAGTCGTAATAGCAGATTTCTGCAGCCTCTGGCGTCAGAGTTGTACTGAATGCAGGCTGGTGTTCGTACAACACCTGTTTCCCCTCTTTTTTTGTCTTCCAAGATGATGGACAGAAATTCTGAGGTGAAGTTAGCTTAAAATGGTTCTAAAGTAAAAAATGCTGTTACTTTAAAAAAAAAAACAAGTACTCAAGTAGAGGTTAATGTACTGTATTAATCAAAATACCTACCTGTGTTACAAAATTATCTACTCAAAAAATGAAAAAAAAAACCCACAGGTAATTCAGAATAGAATACAATAAAAATAAATAAAATAGAGCACTATATACAGTTATTTATATACATATACAATACACAGATACACCCAGAAAATAATGATGGTAATATAGACATCAAGGAAACACTGTCCAACTTTGACTGTGTTTGAGCACCAAGCATCATTGATGTAAACACAGGCAGACAGTCTGCAGGCCCTCGTCCTGCCAGAATCCTGCGCTCTCTTGGCTGGGAACACGGTTCGGCATGTCGGGTGCAACAGCTTGATTCGAGATGTTGTGGTGGAGAAAGGTCTGTGTAAAGATGTGGGCTCAACAGTCTCTGATTTTTCACTGCTTTGGCAGAATGAATAACATTTTGTCCAGGGCAGGAGGGAGTGGCTTGATCTGTAATGACAGGGAAAGTTATGCTGAATCCAAAATGTCTGGACTTCACTGCCCTTGCAGACTGGTGAACTTTGCAGGCACATTCCCCTAAAGTCTGCAAGTGCTGAGGGCTATCCAAGCCCATATTTCATTCAGTTCACAAGGGGCCTCAAGCGGACTTTTTGCAGACTTCCAGAGAATCAACTTGGGATTCAAACTTCAAAAAAAGTGAGGCCTAAGATACTTTGTCTCTTTGAATCTCCTGCTGTACCTAAGCTGTTATTCTGCTATGAGTCATAAGATATTCTGATACCAGAATGCCATAAAGGAGTGAATAAATAAAAATAGTACCACAAATGTATCCAAATTAACAAAGTAAAGGTAACATTTTTTCTGTAAAAATCTCATGTAAGAGTATGTTGCATTAAAACTACTCCAGCAAGTATCTCTCAAAAAGTTAAATAAATAGTAAGAGTAAATGAAACGTGTTACTCCCCACTTACAATAGATGGTTATGAGTGGTGCATAATTTTAAACAAGAAGACTAAATGAAAGTCAAGGAGAGGAAACAGAAAGACAAAACCGGAAAAAAGCAAAAAACAAAGAGAGGAAGAGTTCCAGAAAGGCTAAAACAAAGAGTGGGAGGGAGTAATTTTTCACAATAAACAGGTGTTCTTTGTCCTTCTCTTTCTTTTGCAGCCAAACAGCCATCAATAGCATGTAAGGGACATTGATTTTTCACAGAGGCTTTTTGAAACCTTCCATTGATCCACACACTTCTCCTACAGCAGAAAAACATTGATTTCTTCTGCTTGGGTAAATAAAGACTCAACGTAACCCCCCC